>RJWT010038232.1:0-12911 GCA_004365215.1 Cuniculus paca
TTTTAAAATAAAAAAATAAAAAAGGAAATGGAATGATATTCCCTTCTCATGGATAGGAAGGACCAACATTGTGAAAATGGCCATACTTCCAAAGCTTTTATACAGTTTTAAGGCAATCCAAATTAAAATACCATGTGCATACTTCACAGATCTAGAGAAAACATTCCTATAATTCATTTGGAAACAGAAGAGACCTAGAATAGCAAAGGCAATACTGTGCAACAAAGGCAAGGCATGAGGCATCATAATCCCTGACTTGAAATTATACTACAAACCTACTGTGATAAAATCAGCATGGTACTGGCAAAAACCAGACCTGAAGATCAGTGGAACAGATTAGAAGATTCAGACACAACTACAAACACCCTCGGCAACCTTATCTTTGACACAGGGGTCAAATATGCTCACTGAAAGAAAGATAGCCTCTTTAATAAATGGTGCTGGAAAAACTGGTTTTCCACATGCTAAAAACTAAAACTAGACCCAAGCCTATCACCATGCACTAAACTAAAGTCAAAATGGATCAAGGATCTAAATATTAAAATAGAAACACTAAGTCTACCAGAGACAAGGTAGATAGAAATCTTGAAGACATAGGGATAGGCAGACAGTTCATGAACAAAACCCAACCTACATGGGAAGTACTTCAAAGATTCAACAACTGAAATCTCTTTTACTAAGAAGCTTTTTCATATCAAAAGAAATCACCAACATAGTGAAAAGACAACCCACAGAATGGGAAAATATTTTAGCCAACTGTCCCTCAGACATAGGACATATCTATAACATATAAAGAATTGAAAATTATCAGGTCCCCCAAATTCAAAGACTCAATCCAAAAGTGGGCATCTGAGATTAATACACACTTCTCAGATGAAGAAATATAAATGGCAAATAAATACATGAAGAAATGTTTGACATCATTGGTCATTTGATAAATGCAAATTAAAACAGCACTGGGATTCTTACTCCAGAAAGAATGGCTATCATCAAGAAATTCCCTAATAACAAATGCTGGAGGGGCTACAGGAAAAATGAAAACTTCCCCGGTATTGGTGGGAGTGTAACCACCACAGTGGGTGTGACCACTGTGGGAATCAGTATGGAGTTTCCTCAACAAACTAGGACTGGAGGTCTCATTTTTCCCAACTTCTCCCTTTCTGGGTATTTTCACAGAAGAATTCAAAACCTCATACCACAGTGATAGTTATGCAGCATGTTTCTAACAGCACAATTTGTAATCATTAAACCTTGGAAACAGCCCAAATGCCCATCAACTATGGAATGGATAATAAAGACATGATATTTTTATACAATGAAGTACTATTCAGGTATAAAAAAGGATAAACTCAATGCTTTTATAGGTAAATGGTTGTAACTTGAGACCATACTCATAAGCGAAATTAAAAGAAAGGAAAAAAAGATACACGAAGATAGAAAATAATGATTAGATTCAAATTTTCAAAGTTTTCTTTTGAGAAATCAAATGGCAGAAAAAATACAGACTCACAAACATGATTTCTACATCATATTGACACATTAGTTTTTTTTTTTTTTACAAAGCCAAAAGCTGGCAGAACATGTCCAATCACAAGGTTTCCTAAAATATTCAAAAATCTCTTGGGCAGTGGAATATTTTTCTCAGTGCTATTATGTCTAGTTTTAGTCATCTTTAGTCTCCTTGCTGCAGGTGTGGCACATCAGGCGGGAACAGATCACTTAGGGTGTCAGGATCCACACAGCATTTGTTAAGTCAATAACATTCAATGTGTATATATTAAATTAATGGGTTTTTTCCACAAAATAGGAACACAATCTAAATTCAATGTCACTTAAAGAAAAATAAAACTACCTAAACAGAGAATTGATCTACATTTCAAATATCAAGTTTATCCAGGATCATAACATAGGCAACATATAAGTTTTACCATACTGCATACTTCATGGTAGAGAGCTGTAGTGCAACTGAACAGTAAAACTGTAAGATAAATGTGAGCGCTTGATGTTTTCATTTGTCAGTTAAATTCAAGAAACCATTCGTCTCTTCTATGGCTACAATTCTAGTTTTTTATACCAAAACGGGCAGGTAGAAGCATATTTACAACTCAAATCAAATAGTTTTGGTAGAATGTTAATAGTTTCAATAAGTTCAAGGAAAAAAGATGAAACAGTATACTAAAAGGAAACTTCTAGGTATCTGCTGTTCTTGGCTAATAATAACATATTTTAGAATTGTTAGTCTCCCAAAATTTGCGTGTTGCAGTTCCTAGCCCCTAGTAACTCAGAATGTAACTTAATTTTGAGATAAGTTTTTAAAGAGATAATTAAGTTAAAATGACAATATTAGTATGGACTGTAATCCAATTGATTCATCTCCTTATAATAGGAGGAAATTGGACATACACATATGGAAGAAAAAACACACTAAGACCCAGTCAGCCATCTGCAAGCCAGAAAGAGACAGACACAGACAAAGTCACAGAGAGCAAGAGAGAGAAACAACCAACTAAACAAACCTACTCACATCTTGCTCTTGAACCTTCTACTCTCTAGAAGTGTTACAAAATAAACTTCTACTGTTTAAACCACTCAGTCTGTGATATTTTGTTATAGGAGACAAATACAGATGTGCATTTCAGTCCTTAATATGAATGAGTATCAGCTGCCTGAATTCTCTTTTAAAAGGTACCTAGAGTATAAGCACTAATGATTTTGAAAACATTGATATGTGATTTATTGACTGGGCCAAAAGTTGGCTCACATAATTGAAGAGTAGAGACAGGGAGAATCAGAAGAGGTTCATAGTTGAAGGTCATGCCCTTGTGCATAATTATATGCATAAAAATACTCGAGGGAATTTTTGACATTAAAAATAGTAGATTACCTACATGAAAACAATGATAATTTCTTGATGTGTAACAAATATTGGGATTAAATCAGAGTACCTGATTCTCATAAATCTTGTGATCCATGACTTTATCCTCACCTACCAGTTGTCTAGAATTCTAGCCCTCTCCAGACACTTTCACTTCTATGCATGAAGAATGAGAAATGTGTTTGTCTGGGATCTCATCAATCATGGTGCCCTTTATGTCCAGTGCAGCTTTTGACTACAGTATTAAAATAATATCTAAATGACTCAGTGTAATGTCCTCAAATAAGAATCACTGTCTCTGCAATCTGCGCTACTTCACAACTGGTACAAGTTCTTGTTTCTTATGTAAAAAATACTGTTTGACCTGAATAAAGAGATTGAGCCATTCCTCAAAATAGAACCCATTTGCAAGAAGCTCAACCAGGGTATTTCATGTACTTCAAAAAACTATCAGTTATCTGTATGGAGGTTGCAGTGGAACCACAAATACTGTATGATGTGTCCATTTAGATTTGAAAGAGCTCTAGATTTTATTGTCCTCTGTCAGAGCTTCCCTTGTCTTTGCAAATTTTTCTACTTTATGCTTATAACAGGAGTGCATCAGTATAAAAGTCCAGTGATCTCAATAGCCTGTACCATTGAAAATGGCACATCAGACTTAGGATTCCATTTGGCCTGATATTTGGCAATGGAAGATTAGGGTAGAAAAGCAATAAATAAGTAGGAGTTTTCCATTCAGCCTTAAACACCATATTCATCTGAAACAAAGAAATAATGGTATTTAGTAGACTTGCTATGAGATGGTAACCAGAAAACTTATGATAAACAAAGGCAATTTGTTAAGAAAAGTTAAGTTGATGGCATCTTCCTTGTCAAGGATGCCTAGTAAATCAGAGCTTTCCCTCTCCAGATTGTAGAGCAGGGACACCTTACCCATGGAGCACTTTTTTAAGAGAAAATTACATCTGTAAATTTCCCTTACAAAAAATGGTTTCTTCTACTCTGTTAGAGCTCCTGTGTCTGCAGTTCCTCAAAATTATCAGTTCAGAATAATCCTTATGTCAAAAGGCTATATTTTGGAGTGGCGTCTTCTGGCCTCCAAAACCAGGATCCCTTGTCTGATAATAACAATGAAGAGTAGATCATTGTATAGAATATACTTGTGAAAACACACAGAGAGCTATTGAAAGTCATAGAATTAAAAGATTGCCATATTAATGGCTCTAAGAAGTTCTAATTTATGTGACCTATTTTAGTTTACATGTTCCAAACTCACTTGATTACAGTATTGGATTCTTTTTCTAATACACAGTACTTTTTAAAATCTTGCAAATGTTCTCTTTATGAAACTAAGTTTAGAAAAGACTGTTTTTAAGGATACAGTTAATCTCCTTAAAAACAATTCTGCAAGCTAAAGAAACATCCCAAACTGTGTGGTTTTCCTTAATCATTTGTTATGACTCAGATACTCATGAATTACTACAGAATTTTATTTAAAACATTGTCAGTCATGTGGGATTCTAGATATTTGGGGTCTAGGCTGATCAAGAGAAAAGGCGTGACCACAGGTAGAACGCATATTTTATCGGGGAAACATTTGGACAGGTTAGCACACAGGTGAAGCTCCTCACAGCACAAGTCTGTCTGCAGGCTAACACTAGATCACTACTCAGAAGAGAAATGAAAGGAGTTTCTGAGAGAAAGAAAATTTAAGAGGACTTCAGGTGACAGGCACAACAAGAAATCCCTGAATACAGATTTCTGAGCTGGATGTGGTAGCCCATAATTATAATCCAAACACTCTGGAAAGCTGTGGCAGGAGGATTACAAGTTCAAGACCAACCCACCTCAAATAAATAAATAGGCTGAGGATGTACCTCAGTGTGAAGACCCTAGGTTCAATCCCAAGAGAGAGAAAGAGAGGAAGAGAGAGATAGAGACAGACAGACAGACAGACAGACACAGAGACAGACAGAGAATCAGAGAGAGAGAGACAGAAAATGAGACAAAGAGAGAGGGAAAAAAAGAATGAATTCTAAAGGCAGTGGTAGCTTGGAGTCTTGAATGTGCTGGTCTTAACCTTTCTGATCAGATATTGGGTGCAGTTTTAACATTTTATTTGTTTATTTTTGGTTTTATGAGACAAGATCTCACAATGTAGTTCAGGCTGGCTTCGCACTCACTATGTATCCTAAACTGGTTTTGAATTTATGGTGATCCTCCTGCCTTAGCCTCAAGTGCTGGGATTACAGGCACCACCACACCAACCTGGGTTCAAATTTAGAATATTCAATGCAGGCAGGCTCTAAGTAACTAAAATGTACTTATGTGGATATTTCAAACTGGATGTGTAATATTTTGAGTTTTGTTCTGGTACTCAGCTTGCATTGGAGAATAATAACCAAAGGATCATTACACAGAGACAATCTTTGACTCATTTACTCAAAAATCTTATTTCCCTGCTAGGCAAGAAAAGTAGTAGTACAAATTTTCATTTGTCCTACAATTTATTGCCTCTTCACTCTCAGGTGTTCTGCAAAAGAACTAGATCAGGTATAATGAGATTTACTGACTCATTCATTAAAAATGAAATGAACACAGGCTCTGAAATGAAACATAGGTTGTGACTCCAGGAAATTGTTTAACATTTCTGACTCTCAATTTCTTCCTCTGTGAAATATAGTACTTTGAATTATAAAACTTAAATATGATTATACTAATCAACAAATCTATCATTTATGCTCAGTGTATTTTCATTTCCTTTTCTGTTTATCATTATTTTTGCTTCCTTCATCTGTCTTGGTTCCTCTAACTTTGATTGTAAGCTAAGACCCTAAAAATTAAAGTTAATCTTCATTTAAGAGCCCCTTTTTGCATACTATTTTCAATCAAAGAGATAATTTGGTTTTCACTTTCCTGATTTTTTCCAACAATTTCTTGAAATATAGGATTCAAGATTGCCCCAGGGATTCCCACTCCTAGCCACTAAATTTAACTTCAAGTTTTTGTATTTGTTATTATTTCATTATCTAAAAAGATTTCTCCTTACAGTTTTGTATATGGAAAAGACAATGTTCATGTGCATCACTTAATATATGCTCTGATCAGGGCTATGGTTTTGTTGCCTCTTTTGGCTATACTAGAATATTCCACCAACAATAGTGTTTCTCATAATTCAGAATTCTGTTTTGAGAACTCACAGTATTTCATCTTTAAGCATAACCAAAGTTGCTTTCCCTTTGGAAGTTCTTCTTCTTTCCCTCATTAAAACACATTTAACACATTTCCATATATTCCAAGTGTATTGGGACTTTTCTGTCACTTGGATGTTCCCTTCCCAAAAATAGATTTCTGTTCTATATCTGTGGCAATTACTATGTATCCCTCTGAAATAAAAACAGTGCCAAAGGAATTTCTTAATGATACTTGAATCCATCTGAACCCTTGATTGACTTTCCTTATAATGTATTTTAAGCCATTCTATTCATAACTAAATAAAATTTCCCCTGACCCCATGTGTTTATTAAAAATACTTTAAATGTCTGTTGTGTGCTAGAAAGTGTTGCAGGTACTGGGATGTAGGACTGAATGAGAGAAACGTTAGTCTTGTGGATTTTAGTTGCTAGTGAGCAGAAATGAACGCTAAATAAGTCAAATAAAAATAATGGAAGTAATTCCAAAGATAAATGCCTAGAATGTGACTGAGGTTGATGAGGGTAAAAAAGGATCAGAAAGGAAACAAGAATTTTGACAATCTCAGGCCTCTTTTTTCTCAGACAAAACCAAGGTGAGGTGGTGGAGATTATAGGAACCTAAATAGATCTAAAGACTTAGGAGGATAAGTACAGGGCCAATGTCCTTCTACTGGGTTAAGCACTAGAAAGAGATGAGGCCACAGAATTTCTTCCAGGCCCTGAATGTTTCAGGAGTAAAAGATATATCTACTTGTGTTCTCTATGAAGATGATTGTCTTAGTTACTTTTCTCTCGTTGCTGAGCCAAAATACTTGACACACAAAGTTAAAGGAGAAAAGATTTATTTAGCTCACAGCCTGTAGAGGTTTCAGTCCATAATCTGCTGGTTGCAAGATAGGGTGGCACATAGCAGAGAAGCAATAGTTTATAGTGGCAGAAGACAAAAAAAGCAACAAGAGACAGAGAGCAAAAGACAAAGTTTTTTCTATCCCTTATATTGTATGCAGGCTACCCATCCTAAAGTGAGTATAGATAGCACTTATTCCCTTAATCCCAGCATTGGACCAGGAACCAATCATAAACTTTAATTTCAGCCACCTCCAAAAAGCCAGGCCCACATGACCTCATGAGGCTTTGGGGAAACATTCAGACACAAACCATGGCATTCTGTTCCTGGCCCCCAAAAAACTCTTGTATATTCCTTAATGCAAACAGCATTTAATCCATCTCTATGGATTGCCAAAGTCCTAAGAGTTTTAGCAATCCTGAAAAGTCCAAGTTCCCAGTCTCCTCTGAGATTTAAGGCAAACTCTTAGCTGCAAACCCCTGCATAAATGCAAAGGAAGTTAAACACTTCCAACATACAATGGCACGATATAGATATTTCCATTCCAAAAGTTTACAAATGGGGATACAAAGGAATGTGATCAAAGCAAGTCCAAAACCCAGCAGGAAAAACATTAAGATCTATAGTTCCATGTGCAGCATCTGAAGCAATCTGTAATAATATATAAACTCCAAAGGGTTTGGTTGACTCTGTCACTACAGCACTTTCAATGGTTGTAGCATCCACGCTTCTCTCTTGGACCAGCTCTGCTCCCTCCTGTGGTTTTCCTTAGACAATCTACATTTCCAGCTTCTCAAAACCTCTGGGGTTTCCACTGAACCTTTGGCTTCCCCCTCACAGATTCACCCACTGCTTTCTCTTGTGTACACTACCTGTCCTTCTAGACATTCTTCTGAAATCTGGGTGGAAGCCTTACTGATCCCACAACTCTTGCATTCTTTGGGTGATGCCAAGTTCTATTACCAGCTGGAGCAGTAACCATGATTTCCTCTCTCTGCACTGTAGGGGTCTAGTCCATGGATTGCCAAGCATTCTGAATCCAATTCTGAGGAACAAATTCACTAGACTGCCAATGTGCTCTGTAGCTGTCTTCTCAAAGCAAAGTATGCCACTTTTGCAATTTTGAGGCTGCAAAGGATGGTGTTCTGGTGCTTCTTGTAATGCCCTCAGGCCACTTTTTCTATTCTCTTGTTCCTTCTCAGCAATCAAGATCTTCTCTGCTCTATCTTTGAAGTCCATGGATTTGCTGGAGATTCTTTTCTGGCCAAACTCAAATTTTAAATAATTCTATTGGGCTCTTTACTCTTGATTCTCAACATAAATCTAACTAAAAACCCCCAACAGTAACCATGCCACTGCCTTAGCATTCAACTGCCTTGAAATTTCTTCTGCCAGATTAATTAGTCTGTTGCCCTTAATCACAGTCTCAGGCAATGTCTCTGTACATGAGGAAAATGCAAACATATTACCTGCCAAGGTATAATACACATTGTCTGGAGACCAGCAGCCAATGCAGTCCTTCTTTCTAGCAGAAACCTCCCAAGACTAGTCTTTACTGGCTTTCTGGTCTTCTGTTCTCTAATCAGAATCTCTCATACAGTACAGATTCAGGCATTTCAGCTCTACTTTTGCAGCTGGCATCTTTAAACCTTCCCTAACCCTTCCTAGTTCCACAAGCCAGCTTCAAAGGATGCTAAGTCACATGGTCATGTATAGTCATAACAATAAACCCACTTCTCTGGTACCAAGTTTGTAGTCAGGGATTTACAAGAGAATAAATTTAATAGGACAGACAATTTATAGGATTATTTTATAATGTTCACCCAGAAAGTGAAATGCAGAAGGATGTGGGAGGTCTGTCCACGCACTAGACACAAAGAATTCAGCTGAGAGCCTTGGTGGCATGATAATGTCTTGCACAAGTCCAGCAGAAGACTCAGAGCCCATGGCAATGTCCTTCATGAGTCCAGCTGGAAGCCTAGAGCCCCTGACAGTGTTTTGTGCAAGTCTGTATCAAGGATCTGCACTGGGAAGGCCCAAAGGTCAGTGGTGGAAGCTGCACCAGCAGGATGAAGGATCTGTGCCAGTGAGACTAGGGGGTCTTCACTGGAGCTAGGAAGCAATGTTCAAGGTAAGGAACAACACTCTCCCAGAAAGAACCACAGCCATCTTCAGTGACAGTGAGGGCCTAAGCTCCACTGATGATCATGACTGAATCCATATCACGAAAAACGGTGTGACAAGCTTCTCCAGGAGAATCAATGGCATGCCATCTTTCCCTCTAGCTCTCTTTTTATGCTTTTGGCAACAATTATTAGATGGGCCTTCCTTGCCCAGCACCATGATTATTCAGTTCAGCTGGATATTACAAGTTGATCATCAGTTAATCTACCACAATGGTCTAAGTAGACATTCCCACGGAGTACTGTGTTCCCCAAGATGCTTCATAAAAATTCAGAAATGCAAAAAGTCATGACTGCACATATTTCATCAGGAACTAAAGAGGCCTTTTAATTGGGGCTTAGAGCTTGATCTTGAGAGATGTTCTTTGTTGTTTAAAATCTTTTAATGCCAATTGATGTGTTAAAGAAAACAATGTCTGTTTTTTGAAAGATCACACCTACCTCTGTACAAAGAATTGAAATAAGTTGGAGAAACATAATAAGGCCACTGAAGCATTAAAAGTAACCCTAAAGGCATGAATTGCCCAATTATTACTTCAGCTCATATAAAAGTGCATGTGCAATCAACCCCTCATAATGGCAGCCCCTTGTACACTTTATATGACTTTTACCAAGAAAATGAGTTGGCTTTTTTAGCCTTGGATTTGTACAAAGTTTTAAACAAATGTATGAATGCTTGAAAGCACCCCCACACTCCCACTTAGATAATCAAAGCTTATGAGCATTTTATTAACTTGACCATGTCCAAGTGTGGATAATTGGTTATGACTTCACAAATAAACTGAGGAGTTTTGGGTACTGAAGTTAAAATCTCATTGATGTAGAAAGGTGCAGTGTAGAATAGGAGCTCCAAGTTGCTTAACATATTCTTCCTCTCTTCTCTTTTCGATTCCCACTCTTGAAAATGTACATTTTTTAAAATTCTAATGTAGTACTGTTGCTATAATTTGAAATTCTCAGAAAAACTTCAAATATATATTTATGAGTTCCATAAACTTAAATATGTATGGGTTTATGTGCTCTTTATTGTTTGCCAAAGAGAAACATGCAATAAAAGAAAAACCTAACACATATCAACTTCTGAGGAAATAGAAATAGGTGTGGTGAGTGCTAGAACAGGTCACGGTTTTTATAAAAATGAAGTTTGATTTATCATGTAAAAAGGAAAGAGGAAAAATTAGGTGAGAATAGTGACATAATTATATTTGTAGTGTACAAAACACTTAAATAAATGTTTTCATTCACTGTTCTCCAGACCCAACAAGGACTCTTGAAATGACTTTTTTAAAATTGATGAGCTTGTTACTATTTTTGGATAATGACTACATTTCTAAATATTCACTATTTCATTGTACAGATTTCAAAGTTTCCCATTCTAAACTCTGGAAATATTAGAGTTGAAAACTCTGGAATATTACTCAAAGATATTAGTTTTAAATGTGTTTTTCTTAAAATCCTGCAATGCTTGCTCTAACAACTTTAAAAGACAAGTATGGCTGGCTAATGAGTGGCAAGACACCAGCTTTCAGTCTGCAATTGGCTATAGCTTATGTCAGTGTGAGATATATATTGCCTGCAAGCATAGGCAGGCAAGCTCACCCTACATGTTCAAAGTTGCCCCAGCATGAAATTAAGTAGTGATTTAATAAAAGTGTATATATTTATTATTTAAAAGCATATATTCAGTTATCCCCAACTAATCTATTGACAAGTCCCCTACATTACTCTGAAAAATAAATATTATGTAGTGATAAGCCATACAGTGCACATTCATAATTATACATGTACACACTCACATACCTAGTCATAAGTTTGTTCAAAGTACTCAGCAGGGTCCTCTGCATGTTAGAATCCTAAGAAGGGAAAGAAACTGATTTTGCCATACAAAGAATGAAACATACCGCAATTGTACTTCTTTCTCTGTATTACATGGGGAAGACCCTGGAGTCATTTTTTATTCCATTTATTCCCTAGTCAGCCACTACCTGAAGATCCTTCATGCAAGTTTCATGATCAAAAGTATAATCTAAATTGGCCCCACCTTGCTAAGTCTGCAGCTATTATCCTCATTCAACTGATTCTGAAGTAGTTCCTCAAATGGATTCCTGGATTATGCTTTTGCCACTTCTTTTTTTAACCACATGGCAAATGAAACAAAGTTTTTGAAAATAATATTGGGTCAGTCCTCTCCTTAAATTCTTCCAGGGGCTTTAATTATAAATAGAACACAACCCAAATTCTCAAAAGGGCCTACAAGGCTCTTTGTACTGACCCCCATCTCCCTGAACTCCTTGGGCTCTTACTCACTTTTCTGCCTCAATAATGTTCATCCAAGAGGGTCTGCTGTTTGTCTGCTGACCATGACATAACTGTTCTCTTCTTACACTTTTGTACTTGGTATCTTCTCTCGCTGTGGTGTTCCCCTCATAGACTTTTGCTTGGCTGTCTTCTTTTACATATTCACATCAGAGGGAAAGTCTCCCTTCTCCGAAAATATTTTTCCTCTTGACTGCATTTATAATAACTACAGACAGCACACTCACACCCTTCCTGGTCTCCAATCCCACTACATTGTTTTGTCCTCTGTATAGTTATGATTACAAAGTGAAATTGCATTCTATTCACACGTGAGTTTGCATATGTGTGTTTGATACCTATCATTTCCTCACTAATTCACATCCTAAGTACATAGACTTTGTGAAGAAAGTACAAAATCTTTGTCTCTGTTCTCTATTTATTTCCTAGATCAAGAACACAAAAAGCATATCATAGGAAGACTATCAAATACTACCAACTTCGTAAATCTTAGTGACACCTAGATCATATTTAGAATAGTGGAATATGAAATTTTACTCCTCAAAGATCCTTTGGGGATAATTGATTCTTTGCGTGGAAGACATGCCATACTTTAACAAGTTATGGCTGCATAAAGTGATTTTGCAAGATTGCCTTAGACAATAAAGATATTTGCTTTTTTGCTAAGTATACAGCATAGAGGGCATATTTTATTCCTGGAAGAAAAAGTTAAAGTGAAAAAAGAAAGGCTGAAAGAGAAAGTCAGATATTACCTGTTCCATAAGAATGTCCACCTTTTTGTGATCCCCTTATATCTATTTTGTATTTGAACAATGCATTCAAGGGATGGTTTCAATGATGAGAACAGTAAAGAAGTCTATTTGACATCTGAATCAACACAATCTCCCAGGAGTAGGAGGGCAAAGAAGCTGTGAGAAAATAAGCCTTTGGAAAGCTGATGGTATGTAAAGAGAAGTCTCAAACTTTATCAACTCACAAAATTCATGAAAACCTAACCATATTATACTTTTAATTACCTAGAGACAAAAGACTCACAATTATATCTAAATTTCATTTGTGATTTTCAATTTTAAAAAGTTTCATAGTTCTATCCCCAGTACCAAAAAAAGTTTCATAACAAAATAATAGCACAATAATATTTAATACACTGTATATCTTTACTTTCAATGTAGTCACAGAGTACAGGACATAAATCAAAAAGATTCTTGCAAAAAGTAAAAAAACAAATAATAGCACAAAATTTTCTTTCCAACAGTTTAAAATAAACTAGCAGTATGAATGAAACAAATTAGCATATATATTGAAATATTTTTTAAAGTTCAAAATATGTAATTGGGGAAGTATTTGAACTTCTCCCTACTTCCTATTTCTCTTTTTTATTATGCTGTTTATTTGTATGTTTGCATATATTTTGTGCTTCTCATATAAGAGAAACCATGTGATAGTTGAGCTTGTGTGTCTGACTTATTTCATTTATTTCCCCAATCATTTGTGAT
>RJWT010038233.1:0-12901 GCA_004365215.1 Cuniculus paca
GCACCAAGACAGAAATAAATCCAGTCTTTGCTCACATAAAGTCTGTGTCTGGGTGATTTCTCATGTGCTGTAACATTTCCTTCAGGAAATCTTACCACTTGAGACTAGAAATTAGATAATTATACCATTGAAAACAGTTTAATTGCTTAATTGGGTTAAATTTATTTGAAAGCATCAAGGTATCTTCCAGAAAACAAACTGAAGATTTAATGTGTGCATTTAAAGTTAGTTTTGAAGACTATTGCATATGTTGTACGCCTCTTGCTTATGAACTTGCCCAACCATGAAATGTCATATTATCTCTGAACATGTCTTTGTTTTATACTATTTTATATATAAAATATGAAAATATCTACATATACTCTATTGTAATGATTGAAATAAGACATAAATATTACCTTATTGATTAATCCAAGTACACTTTGCATTTTTTCCACCATAATGTATTCAAATGAAACTTCAAATGTCTACAGGAACTGAGGCATGCAGTACTGGGTGACCAATGCAAGCCACGTGGGATGGTGAGAACAGAGGAGCCCAAGACCCCTCTAAGAGAACAACTACCATTGAGGCACTTGTTGGCATATTTAGATAGCAATCTCAATATACCGAGCTTCAGTACTTTTCAAAAGAACTTATATATCTTTCTTTCCTCTCTCCCTCTCACCCTCACTCCGTTACATACTTGTGAAATACAGGTTCCTCAAGGTTGAATCACTGGAGTCTAATTACAGGGGCCATAGTATATGACTATTAAATGAAATCTGAGTAAGTATTTTGGATTAAAATGTTGACTTAATTTACAAATAACTCACAGATGTGTTCTCATTTCCCAGCAGTTCCCACAGAAGTAGCTGTCATTACTGTAGTTTCAGTAGCCACCTGGGTGAAAAGCATGGTACCTTACTATTAATTGACACTTTTCTAATAAGCTAAAATCTTTTCAAATGTTTATGTGCATTTTCTACTCCTTAATTTTTGGCATTTTTTGATCTGCATTGCAGATCCCCATTTAATCAATGTTACCTAAGCAACAGTACTCATAATCTCATTGGTTGACCATACCCACCTTATGATTTCCCATTAGATCAATGTTATCTAAGTGACTATACATGTAAACTTACTAGTTGATTATAGTTCTCACCTCATATGACCTTGTGACATTCTATTGGATTGATGTTACCTAAGCAACTATACTTATAATTTTATAGGATTGTCCCATGTTAGAACTGCCTCACCTCGTGGTTTTGCTCTATAAAACTCCCTTGAGAAGGGGTCCCTGGCAACCCAATTTGGACCTCTTCTCTTAGACAGAAGCTTTCTTTCCCCCCAGTAAATATTTTCTGCTCTTAACCTTCATTGTTCCTAGAATTTACTCTTTGATTTTAGAGAAAATGAACTCAGTATATTGGACATTTAGTAGGCTAGCAGGTTTGGAATGACAATATTCTCTTTATATTATTTGGATTATTAATTTTCCTAGTTATTCTGGATATTCCTATATCACCCCTATATCAACAGTATATTTCCCATATGCCCCACAACCTTTATTATTACCTAGTATTTACATTAGTAAGGTAGCTTTGCTACAATGAACTCGTTTATGCCAATGATTGCAATTTTTTTTGAATTTTTGCATGAAATTCATATATGCTACCTTGAACAATTCAAGGAATAAGAGAAAAAAGTTTATTATATTCCACTGTTATGGGTGTTTCAAAAATGGAACACTAGGTATAAAAATATTAATACATTATTTACACTTTATGGGTCTTACCTTTTTGTTTCCCACTACATGTGTATTCTTCAAGGAAGACATCATTCCAATCATATTGGGGATTCACTCAAGGGCCTTGTGCATGCTAGGCAAGTGCTCTGTCATCAAACTACATTTTCAGCCCTAGAGAATATCCTTTCCAGACTGACTTTTCAAGACCAAGCAGCATATAAGTTGTCCTCCCTACACATCTACAAACTTGGTAGTCAGAACCTACCATTCTAATGAAACATGTTGACGTGGCCTTCAGTTTCCTAATCAACACAATCAGTTTGGAGGAAGTTACCCATTTCCAAATCTTACTTGGCAAAGCCTAATGTTCCATAGGGATGCCACAGGGATCCCATTTCCCTGTGGATGAGGGAAATGAAGGCAATCTTTAATACATATTTAGGTACATACATAAGTACTAGCAGATTGACTTAGACTTAGTACATTGTATTCCAAATAATATTTGAGGGAATGATTCTGCTTCAGTTGCTCCAAAAATATGTTTGAAAGATACTTGAACTGGATAATTGATACGTCAATTTATGAATCATTTATTTTTTGAAAAATCTTGCATATATATATATATAATCTGCTAAATTCCAAAACCTATCATGATTGGGAGATATATGTTATGGTGTTCCTTTCCCTAGCCCAGCCTGATCCAGAGAATTTTTTTCAGTAGACTTTCTCCTAATAATCTGGAAAGGTAGAATGTTCCAGGTAACATTTCTATCAATAAATACAGTGTTAACTGCCACACCTGGCTCATTCATCCAAAACTTTCAGAAATGACATTTGCAAGCATGTCAACCAGTGTTTGGCGGATCTGTGTTCTCAATGGTTTCCTGCTCAAGGTTTCAAATGTTCTTTTTTTCTTCCTAACAGCAGTAACTGTTGTGTTAGAAACTTGGAAAGGATTCTGAGTTCTCACTTTTTAGTTATACTGTTGTATACTGGGCCAAGCTCTTTGGCCCAAGAACTTCAACTTCAACACAGCTCAACTTCTCAAATTTGAAATTATTTTATGTTTAGAAAGTTGAGTTCTTCAACATTATCCCAACTCATCCAGCTCAATCAACCAAGGTCTTGCAGTGGTAAAAGCAAATTGACATCTACCTTTTGTAATTAATGTTCATATGCACAGGTACATTTGCTCTATCAGTATGTAAAGAATTTCACAGTGAACTGCTCAGTCACAGGACAGGAGAGAATTATTTTTACTATTCTTAGCAAGGTGACACAAAGATAACACAAGTCCATAAACACAGCCTAAAGTCTGAAACTGCTTACAATGTTAACAAATTTGTTAATTTAATAAAAGTGGCTTGCCCTACTGTATACTCAGTTCTGTCCTAGTGCCTGGGAGTGATAAACAGGACCCACATCTTGCACACTCAGATTAGAATTTAATGAGGAAACAAGTGAAAATATTTAAGTCTTGAATAAGCCAAAGTATTTGTCTTGAATTTTAAAAACTCTATAAGAACATCTAATGAATTACTAAACATTAGACTTTATTTGAACAACACCAGTTTTTCCATTGTCTTTTTTCTCTTACAAGGGTCAAAACAGTATTCCACATTGTCTTCAGATGTCCTGTCTCCTGTGGTTCCTTTGATTTGTGATAACTTCTCATATTTCCTTATTTTTCATGACCTTAATAATGTGAGGCGTATTGGGCTCACAAATATCCTGTAGAATGTCTTCCATCTGGGTATGTCTGATGTTTTCCTCATGATTACATTGGCATTAAGGGTTTGCAGAAGAAGCACCGAAGAGGTAAAGTGCTCTTTATGTATCACAGGATGCAAGTCAATGGCATGGTGTCAAAATGGTAGCTTCATCACAGGGTTACAACAGGCTGCTACCTTTCTTTGCTATAAAGTTGCACCAGTTTTTCAAACCCAACATTTTTCAAGTGCATTTTAGTGTAGTCCATAAGCAGTACAAGCTTAAACTCCACTTCCTGGAGGTATGAGTAACTAATATTTCTAATTATTAACTGGAATATTTCTCTAAGGAAGAATTGTCTTTTCTATCTCATTTATTTTATATAAGTGAAATTTATTATTTACATAAATGAATGGGAGTTCATGTATATATATTAATATTATAATTCACATATCCAATACTTTTTGTTACTCAAATTATTCCAGATTTGACTACTAGGGGCTAGTTTATTTTGTTATTTCAAAAGGGGTTCCATCAGCTCAATTTTGTCTAACATAATAATGCTACATGGTAGCTCAATTACTATGATCTTTAACACTTAAACTAAGTCGTTTTCCCCTTAATCATACTGCAATTGATTAAAAATCTTCACTTGTCTTGGGTCATGAGTTTATTGCCTCTTTTGAGATGGATGAAAAGTGTAATCCACTGGGTCAAACCTGGTTGAGTGCCCAATGGTCAACCTGTCAGTGTCAGTCTTGGTAAGTTCATTTGCTGCACTTTAATAATCAATTTTTCAACATAAAACAATTCTCTTTCTTAAATAAGAGGAAAGCAAAATTTTAGCTGGATGCCAAATAGTAACCAGGAGGGTCACAGGAATCTAAGAGAGTAATTATGTATGGATACTCCTCCTATTGCACATTTTTAACTTGTACATATATTTCAGATAAGCCTACATAATATCAACACTATGGCTGATAATATCTATGGCCATTTACTGCTCTCCTCTTTGGACATTTGCACTGTGAATACCATCATTAATATTTTCCTACTCTCATCATACCAACTTGTCAAGAAGAGGTCACCAGATTATGCTATGATTTTCTACTTAGTCAAATCCAAAATGATCACGCATTCACATTACTAGAAACCTTGATTTCTCTAAACATGAAGCCAAGACAGTACCCTTTCAAGACAGTGGATCTTCAAGTACAAAGACCAGATTAAACTGTGCTTCCATAGTTTATTTTTAAAGTAACTTGTAACACAATGTAAATACACATTACAGATACCATGGCTATTTAGATTAGGAATAACAAGAAGTTATTTACATGTTGGCATATGCATGTGCGTACACACATACACACAAAGTGCAGATAATTACAGAAACACTACAAAATAAACAGAAAATTCAATATAATTTACTGACAATAGTTATCGTATTAATTTGTCATGTTAATAGTTGCAAAGAAGCTCCTGGTACTGAAATATAATATCTAAATATCCAACTTTTATATAAACTATAGTACCTCAAATTTTAACAGTATATAAATAGAATTCTAAATTAAAAACTAAGGCATCTTCCCTGCCAAGCTCCCTATTTGTAAGGATTTCAGCTCAAAGTTCGTGAAAGATTCTTGAAATTCCAGCCTTCGATAATGCTGTGATACCTTGGGTTTTAAGAATGCAGGCAGTATTCTTAGATCAGTTCCAATAGGTGTCATTCTCTGCAAAAGGGTAACTGAAGATACATTGATGGGTATAAAACCTCTGATATGCTTCCACATAGAGAACTATACACACTTTTCATCTAAGAGATGGCACAGGAAGGTTGCTGTCAACTCTTGAGGGATACAGACAGCGGAAATGATGATGAGAGATGGCAGATGATAAAAACAAGGGCAGAGAGTGGTCATTTAATTGAGGTGGTCTTGGCACCTTCAGTACCCACCCACTCCAACCTTTAAGTTTCTCAAAAAGCCCTTTACATGAATTTATTAAAAGGTGGAAAATGTCTATGTTGGTATAGCTGAAAATGGCCTCTTTTATGACTACCCAATAAGCACACAAACTCCATATAGCATCAAGAAATACCCTTGACCTTGTCCTCTCTCATATGTGTCAAGAGGTAAAGGGATGGCCTTTTAGGCTCTCTAACCCACAAAAACATTATTCTAGACATTATTCTAGGTCACATAGATCAGTTTCCTGGCAATGACATCTAATGAGTTCTATCAAAACTCCTAATTTGAGATTATTTAAAATAATTGATGTGGCCTGTTCTACAATTACCTAAAATCTTATTCACAGATTAGATCAGGTAAAAAGTCCACACCATGCATACGGCTCAGTTTTCCCAAAATTACTACCAATAGAACCTGCACCTGAAACAGGAAAGCAATTGGTTACAATAGATGGATATAGTCAGTGTGTTCAGGAAATTGAGACTAGCTGACAAACACCTGTTAGCAAGCCTGAATCAACAAGAGATAGCCTGGAAATACACTCTCCAGAAAGGCAGAACCATTTAAAAAATTGTTTTGACTTTAGAAGGTAACAAAAGCAAAGGAGGCAAAATTACATAGCAATTTCTTCCATAAGGGACTACTATCCTTTGCTCAAAAGGAAAATAACTTCTGGACAAGAGGCAAAGCTTGCTTTTTATCTTTACCAGAATTCTGACAGGACTGCAGAGTGCTACTCAGTAATGTGAGGTCACAGTAAGAGCTGCAAGTTATAAATGTACTGTGAAATCAAAGAACAAAGTCCGTTTCTAAGCTGGTCTGTCTCTGACTTCTGTGAAAAACTGTAAGTCAAATTAGGGTTCTAAATGCTAAATGATGCACCAACATACCCTGAGCATTCCCAGTCTCAAAATTCAAAACCTAAAACTTTTTGACATATACATGATGCCACAATCGGAAAGTTCCATCCACGTAACTCAGTTTTACCTACTAAATTACTAAACTATAAAAAATTTCCAAAGGCTTTGTGTATAAGGTGCATATGAAACGAATGAATTTAATGTTTCAACTGGGACCTCACCCCATAATACTTACGCATATGTCATTATTCCAAAATCTGAAAAAATTGCCAAATCCAAACTTCTGGTGTCAGTATTTCAGCAAAAGGATGCTCCTCCTGTGTTACTAGTGGAAGATGTCTGACACAAGGCTCTCAGGAATACTTCTAAACTAATGTCAGTGTGAATGACAGTCTTTTTGACACAAAGATCTGAAGAATGAGGCTGGGAGTTAGGTTAAGTTGTCATCTTCACAGGATTACAGTAATTATGAGACTTATTTCTTCATAATACAATGGATTTTTAGAAGGCATATGTAAAGCTAATTACAGAATAAGATTCAGGTATCTTTATGTTTTCTATTTGGAACCTGGACAGTTTGAGAATATGGAAAACAGAACGTCTGTTTTTTTGTTTTCTCCACCATCCCTCACAAAGCCAGCAAAGGAGCCACTGCTGAGAATCTTGGTTATATTCATGTACATTACAAAGCATAGAGAATCAATGAAACAAAGCAAAACCATTCACATCAGACAAGGAGAAATGACACCTCCTCATACTTCATGGACAGTACAAGAATATAAAGGTCATTTTACTTTTCAGATATTCACATATCACAAAACAGAAAATTCTTCAGTTGAATGACTAGTTTCTATAACTAACCTTGGTGAAATAATAACAGAAAAGTCACCTGTGAAATACATAAATGTTTTGTACTCAGGGATATTTTCACATAACACACAGATAATTAAGACCGTCAATCTCATCCTCATACTGATTATACTATAAGCAGTGATTTAGGTGCACATGATGTACATTTCAAAGGTGTGGATGTGCCAATACTAATATACCTTTCCATGGTCTCTGAAACGGGAAGGTTCTGTTACTGCAATGCTAACAGATTTTTGAATGTGATTGTTTTCTAATAACTGGCATTACCTCCTTTGTGTAATTAATATTCTATCTGTTTTGGAGTACATGTGTTGATTCTTTTGGTGCTCACAAATACATTCAAGTAGGAAATGTACTTGAAAAACAGCTTTAGCCTGTCTCCAGTATAAGGCCATGAATTGCTTACACATATAATCAATATAAAGAAAGATAAACCATCCTCACAAATCTGTGAGATTAAAACTTCTAACAAAAAGTACAACACGAAGGCTGGGATACAGCTCAGTGGTGCAGCACTTGCTGAACATGGAAGAGGCCCTGGGTTCAATCCCCAGTGCCACAAATAAAACAAAAACTTCAAACAAAATTACAACATGAACCAGCATGTTTGTACCTTGTTTCTAGGAAGGGACAACAACAAGTAATGCCACAAAATATGCCTCACCATTAGAAAGGAGAAGTGGACTTCACATCTATGTCCTATTCAGTGAAAAAGTATTCTTCACTGACCAACAGTGGAATTAGCTCACAGACATTCAGGATCAGGGGCACTCTTGTTTGTGTTAAAATCAAATGAAAGTTGAGATTTCTCTACACAATAAGTGAAGCAAGATTCTGAATCTCTTTCTGGAATCAAGTTAGTCTTTGAAAGAAAGCCAAATTTGCTTTAAGTGGTTATAATCTATCTGAATGCCGGTGACAATCAGAATGCTTAAACTGAGGGTGCCACACAGAGGAGGGGCTGGTGTGTTGGAAAGACTACCTGCTGTTCCAGCAGAGGGCCAACAGAGTGCTCGCAATGTTCCTATCACTACTGAGGGCTGTCAAGCACCCTGATGGAGAAGCTCCACCAATATCTCACTGGAGTAGAGATCAACAGCAGGAAGAGAAAGTAAAAGAAACATCAGATTTTCCCATTCATTCAGAATATTTTCAGAATCAGCATGTTTTATTCAGTTATTCAATTCACTGACATTTATTTCTGGTTGTGATTCTCTGCTGTTACTCTCTTTACTTGGTAATTCTAATCCATTAATCTTATATTTAAAAGCATAAAAGTTCTGAGGCATAGTTCCGTGTGTGTATTTAATGTACTATTACTAGAAACGTTAAAGTAGAACTAGAGATTATGCATTTTAAAATGTAAAAAGAGTTTTACACAGTAAATACCTGAGTAAGACATCAAGGTCAAGTAGGGAAGGGTTCTGATAGTCAGCTGGCAGGTAACCAGCTTTTTGGAACCTTGAGAAGAAAGACTCTTTGCCACATATAGATATTAGAAATAACATATTAGAATTATTGAAATAGAACAGAAAAAGTTAATGCCAAACCAGTTGATGATATATATAGATATATAAATGGGTAGTAAATACTTATTTTTATGCACTATAAATTCAGTAAACTTCTGAGTAAAGGTCATAAATCGAATGACTTAAAGGAAATCACAGACAGATTCTATTCCTGTTAAAGATGATGACACAATTTCAAACTTTGTAGTTCAATACGATTTAAGATTTCTGTACTTTTGTGTTTTTTTTTTGTTTTAATTAAGCACAGACTTTAGAAGGCATAGCTTTTCTTTACCATTTGCAGAAGAATATCTCAGTAGCCAAAATTGGATATTATTAAAATATTCCAACATATTACAGTGTTGCAAGTAGAATTTAAATCGTATGCCTTTATACTGCACTTCTGTAATTTTCCCATTAGAGTAATGATACTCTTGTGATGCCACTATCATTCTACTAGCAGAAGATATAGGTGTATGATTTATAAGTGCTTACATCTTTATCCTGAAGTTGTGAAAACAGTTTACAAATCCTCTAAAGTCAGGGTCAGTAAACTATGAAGCCACAAGTGACATCTAGCCTGCCACAAAAATATTAACCATTAGACCTTTACAGGAATAGTTTTCTGATCCCTGATCTAACCCTATAGAAGCTGTCTGTAATGACGATAGATTGCTTACAGTGAAATCAGTGTATGACTTAATTTGGCTTTCTTTAAGACATCACATACATTATTGCTTTTGAATATTATCCACTTGATAAACAAATAAAAATAAAATTATGTTAAATGAAGACTTATTTCCTTGAAATGTTCAGAACCAACAAAACAATCATATAAAAGAAGTATATTTTAAAGAAAAAACAATAAATGAACAATTTACATTACAGTTATAAGTAATGATTTAAAAGTTCCTCTGAGAATGCCAGGCAGTAAGAGCCAGATCTCAAAATCCATATAGGAGATTTTTGGTTTTCAAACTTTTAGATTATAGAGTTTAGCACAGTCTTTAAAATCTTTCAGTTTCTATGGAAGAGGCATTGTAGGGAATTACAGTACTTATTACCAAAAGAAAAAAAATAGTTAAAAAAGAATGAATAGAATTTAAACATTTTTTTCCTTTTTCCATTAATGGAGAATTATGTAGTCTGCTGGTGAAGAACTTGATAGAAATGGACTGTTTTCATTTAGTGGGATGATCCCTCTATCTGTGTCAGATAAAATCATAGCATTTATTATTTGTTACCATGGATACCATGAAGATACTGCCATCCACTAAGTAATATTAGAGGAAGACAACATAATTTTCTGGAACTAGTCCTGTTTTGCCTTCATAAGTTGCCTTTAACCATCCTGGTTCCACTGATGGGTACACTGGAAATAAATAAATTTCAGTCAACATTTGCTGCAAATAATTATATAACCTAGACAAATGGTTAAAAATTTGTATGGAATTCTATGCATTCATGTACACTATCAAAATAAAAGACAATATTACAACCTTTTTCTCTATAAAGATGGAATATTCTTTGCATTCACAGCATCAACTTGGGTATTTGTGTGTGTAGGTTTGTGTGTGTTTGTCTTTCATATACAAATAAGCACAGAAACCAGTGCAGATATATGTGCTCCTGTAGGGGAGGAACTGGGATCTGAAAGATTTGATGTGCTCATTTACGCAGGTTATAACAAGTGGGCTCTAGATTACGATCTGAGGTTCATGGGCTCTATTTTAGACCTCTTCCCATATACCATTCCTTCATCCTCCCCATGCTACACTTATGTGAAGTATATGGATGTACTTACCATTAGAAAATATTGCCCCCTGGGGGAAGGACAGCTCATGGCTGTGCTCCGCTTTACAGGAGTACATGGCTTTGGCTTGTCTGAAAAAGCAAGATAATCTTTAAAAATCACAACACCCAACTTGAGTACATCTATACTAAAGCTTTTCTTAAAGAATGTTATTGAGTGCCATTAAGTAGAATACAATATACATAAAGTGTGCCTGTAAGTTGACATCAGTGCATTTTCCACACATTGAACACAGCTGTATAACCAGATCAAAAAACTGAACATTTCTGGTACACAAAAAGCTCTTGCATTTCCAAGCAATGCTTCAAAGGGAACTGCCTAGCTTACAGCCAACAGCATAGACTGGTATTAAAGATTGCTATTACTTGTTAGGAAGGTGCTGAACAGGTTGTTTTAAAAGCAATATGGGAACCAAGGTTCATAGCTACCCTAACGCTAGTCTCTGTGGTGTTAACATTTGGTATTCTGTTGTTATTAATGGTATTTTTGTTATTTTCTTTCCCAACTAGAATGTAACCTCCATGGAAGAGCCCTGAGGCTCAGTAGTAACTAAATATTTGGTAGTAACTCAGTAAATATTTGGTAAATGATTAAGTAACAAAAAAGCTGCGCTGGACTCTTTTTCTGTATGAAAGGTCCACTTAAAGACTCAAGGTGCTCCCTAACATCTCAGTACTGGGCTCCCTAAAGTCTCAGTACTACCTCTACAAAGAAGCATCAGCAATACTTGCCATCTCCTCCAAAGCTGTATCATTTCCTCACGATTTCATTTCCCTATTAGAATTAGATCTTGGGTCTTGACAGTTCCAGAATGAGGCTTGGTCATTTAAATTGGGGTTTTCAAAAGACATCTGAAGATGAGAAAGCTTATAAAGGAGAGCTCTTCTTTTGTCCCCCAAGGCGAGTCTTGTGCTGTCAAAAAGCTCACTAGGGGATCAGGTTTGGGAACCACCAGCAGCCTGGACTGCACAGCCTCACGATGTAGCACGCGTGGTGGCAGAAGTGGGTGAGCAGAGGCCCCAAGGAAGAGCAGCACTTTACATTAAAAAAAATAATAAAGAGAAATCAGCATTGTGTGTGTGTGTGTGCACATGCGTGAGCTGGTGTGTTGAACATGTGCATGACTGTGTTGACTGCAGATAGGTGGGGTTAAAGGCAGAGGAATAGTATGCTACCAATTTTTGAAAACTTCTAAGAATCAGACTATGGTGACCTTGAACATTAATTTTTCCTACAAACTAGCCACGTATAACCACTTGATATAATAAGGATATAACTGAGATTCTGAGAGCCACTACTTCAATAATACATAACTAAAAATCAAGTTTTCTTACAGTAGCTATCTCATATTTCTTTGAGTCATTAAGGAAACAACTTATCAAATCTATAGGAAAACAATTTCCAAAGCCACAGAAGTAATTATGCTTTAATAATCTTTGCAGTGATATAACTTTTTAAAGTATACTTTGAAACTCAATCAAATTCTTATTACTATTTCAGGCATGAATATTCCCCTTTTAGTATTTTATGCCCTGGTGAGGGTGGGAAGAAGAAAACAGAATAATTATACCACTAAAAAATATTAAATGTGTTAAAAACACAAAAGATAAAATACTGTCATCACTTTTTAGTTATTTGTGCATGTGACTAGACAGAATTTCCTTCCACTAAACTCTGTACATACAGGTGTTAACACAGAAGAAAGTTTTGATTATTTAATGTAGACTGTGACAGTGAAGTTTCCTCTTTAGGTGCTAATGCTTCCTCTTTTACTGGCTTGTGTATTGAAGAGGATGTGAAAATAACATAGTCACCTATTGTATCACTCTTCAAAAGATTCTAATAGCCCTTTGAAAAAGATGTTGAAAAACTTGTTTCTTACTGCAGGGTAGAATAAGCTAATGACATTCACAGTCCTAAAAACAATTTTTTGCCTTATCATTAGGGAAAATGATCTGCTCATAGCTTCCTTCCTAATTCTAAACGCCTTATAACATCGATGAGTAAATTTACAAATGCATGGTAAGGTAACTGTGCACAACTTGCCAATCTCATCTTAAACGTAAGAGAAATAAAAATTCACCAAAATCAAAATGATGTTTCCTAGGGCTGCTTAACAATCGATCTCTCTCTCTCTCACACACACGCACACATACTCTCTCTTTCTGAATATTTAAGAGTTTCACTTCAAAAGGGAGTAGTAGTGCACACTGATAGAGAGATGCCTAAGCAGTACTACATACAAAATAAATCATAATAGTCTAAGTGTTCATCAGCAGAGGACTTAATAAATTAGAATACACCATTCAATTAGGTATTACACAGCAACTACAAATAATACTATGAAAGAATGAACACAAGCCATGAAACAATGTTAGCACGAATTTGTTCTTGGCAAATTGTTCAATGCATGTGCTTAAACTTAACCACGTTCTTTTTATAAG
>RJWT010038234.1:0-12907 GCA_004365215.1 Cuniculus paca
AAGGCAAGAAGAACAGCTACAAATGGCTTCAGCCAGAGGTATAAAAAATGATAAAGACCAGAAGTAGAGATCCAGAGATGGGAAATAGATTCAAGAAATACTCAGAATTTAAAATCGGTTATAGGTGATAAATGATTGGAGAGGAGGTAGGGCAGTGAAGAATTGGAATGGATGAGGTAAAGGGTCGGTGAAGCCTGGGCTACTTCTATGTTTCTGGATTGAACAGGGTGAGTAGAGGAAGGAGAGTGGAGAGTTAGTAAATTGCCATATTTCATCTAAAACCACCAGTGACACGATGAATACCTGTCAAGAGAATGAATCAAG
Organism: Cuniculus paca; assembly: GCA_004365215.1. NCBI lineage: Eukaryota > Metazoa > Chordata > Mammalia > Rodentia > Cuniculidae > Cuniculus > Cuniculus paca. The sequence continues at coordinate 325 of RJWT010038234.1, forward strand.
CATCTTTTTATCTGAGGGCGGACAAAATAGAAAATAAGAAAGGCTTGAACGAAGGAGTCACAGGATTTTCCTCTGCGATCTTGGCCTCCCATTTCCCTCAAATTTTCAAGCTTATTCCTGGCTCAGACATCCCAGACATCGATGGTAAAGAAAGTTTATCAGTGCCTGGCCTGGAGAGATCTTGGCACAGATCGTGTTGACTTCAAGCTCATTTAGATAAAAGTTGGGTCTAACCTACAGTCTCTCTGAGCCTATAGAATCTGAGACTTCAGGGAATTTAGAGCTCAGCCAATGAACATGACAAGAATTCAGAAAATAAAATAAATTGTGCATTGCATGGAATATTTAAATTGGTGGTACCTTTGTTCCTTTCCCCCCAGAAGTATATTATCTTCTGAGTATGATACCTTTCTCCATCTTTACCTGCTGCAACATTCAGAGCAAATGTCACTTCCACTTTGAAGTTTTCCTATATGCCATTAATTATCTCTTATATATTCACAATCAGACTCGTTTACGAACGTCTATTAGTGGTACCCATCTGTTTCTCTCCCTAGAGTTAGGCCCCTGAGGTTCTGGACTTGGTCTTGGTTGTTGCTGTCAGAAGTAATGGTAGTACTGCTGATACACATCTGGACTCTGGGATTAGACTGCCTAGGTTCATATCCTTGCATCATCATGAATGCTTTATGAGCTTCAATTTCCTTATCTATAAAATGTGGCTGGTAATAGTATCTAACCACTAGGATTTATGAATGGCATGTGATAATTATAAGCCTGCCAATCCTAAAAAGCTCTACCAATGTTAGCTCTTGCTCTTGTCATTATTTGCGGGCCCTCCTATGATGACTGCCACATAGCTGGCTTTCCACAAAAATTTAGCATCCGTTCCAGGATCCCACTGGCTCTTCTGTTCCTAATATGAATGTTCTAGTGAAGGCAGATAGTACATTAATTGCCACTGGGGTCTCTTAAAGGCAGTTAACTGTAACAAGTTAAGTTCAGGAAAGGTTTCATAGAATTTTCCAGACTCTTGAAAAAAATTAAGTCCATCTCACCTTTTTTTCTATGAATCTGAGACTTAATCATGCTCTAGGCCTGAGGATGACACGGTTGAGACTCTTTGCTAAGTGTCTCCCTCTGCCAGCACAGATAACCAAAGGGTGGTACTAAAGAGCATCGAGACGCTGAGGTGAACTTGGGAGCTCCTTTTGTGCACAGCTGAGTATCTAGGCCTTCTGATGAGGCACTGCTGACAGCAAAATCAAAAGCCTTCAGGGTGCAGTTATGTAGCTATCACCAAATGCTCAGTAGCGGTTAATTAGCTCAACTGTCTCACTCTCCTAATTATCTCCATTTCATAGGTGCAAATGTTGAGGCTAAATAATTTTCTCAATATCTTTCAGCCAGTCAATGACAGGAAACAAGTTTCTACCTAGTCATCTATACTTTTATTTTTTAAAAGTCTTTCCAGCTGGGTATTTAGCTCAGCATGAGGTCATGAGTTCGATCCCCAGTGCCCAAAAAAAAAAAAAAAAAAGTCTTTCTAAGAAGCTCTGCTTCATCCTTACAATTTAAAGCAGAACATAACTCATCACTAACAAAAAAAAAATCTCTTTTCAGTGACCAGTAATGGCCACAGCCAAAGAATTCTTAGCTAGCTAATGAGGGAGCCATGCCAAGAACAGGCTGGAGCCTGTGGGTTACAGGTCTGTGTTGTTTCAGGGAGCTGCTCTAGAGCAATGAGTGCATCAGAAAGGAATAACTAAACTCAGTAAGAATTATATACTTTCAGAGGTCGAAAATTCAGAAAGACAGTACTTCCCCTCATTTTATCAATGGGATAATCAAAGTAAAGCATGTAGCTTCCCCAAGGGTAATGCAGTTAAAGAATGGTACAACAGAGCTTTCTAAATAATCATACATTTCTCAGAGACCTTAGCCAAAAGCTGTGTTGGATCCCAGCAGAACATATGCTACCCAAGCACCAAGGATCCTCAAATCTGAGAGACTAAAGCTTCTTCCTTGTCTACCTTGACATATGAAGAAATAGAAATAATATGACTATTAGAATTAGTCTTATCAGTGTATGTAGCTCATCTTCCCACTTCCCAGCTTTGTGACCTCAGTAAATTACTTAACAACTCTATCTATTTCTCCCTCAGTAAATTGGGTATAAATAATAGTACCTAGTCACTGGGGTAATGATGAAGACTAACTGAATAATCCGTGTGAAAACCTCAGTGCAGCATTGTGCACATGTTTAGCACTTTGGGTTAGTTACTCTCATTGAATTATTTCCCCCCAATAATTTTATAGAATAAAAAAAGGACTTGGAGGGAGAGAGGGAATTAATAAACCAAACAAGAACCTTTTTGTCCAGATACTGTCTCGGGATTCAGTGGATCTGAGACATTTCTTTCTAGTCTCTGTCCCATGAGATATGACAGGAATCCTTTGCCCCCCGAGGTGGTGAACTAGGTGAGCTCAAAGGCCCCCACCTGCCCAGTCACTCACCTCAAAGCATGATCTCCTGTCCAGTAGCATCAGTACCATCCTGGAGCTCTTAGAAGTGCACATTCGCAGGCTCCCTCCAGACCCACTAAACTGAAAACTCCAGGGGTACATCCAGCAATATGCAGTTGAACAGGCCATCCGGGTGGCTGCAGTGCCACCCAAGTTCAAGAAACACTGCATTAGCCATCTCTCTGGACCCTAGGTACCCCAGGAAAAGTACAGAGATTGAATTCAGATGCATATAAAATTCATCTGGGAGTCCTTAATCACTCCATTTCCTGTAAGAAATGTTTTAAAGAGAAGTGGATAGGTCTTGAGAAAAACAGAGGAAAAAACATGACATTTCTACAGGCGACAAGCCCAGGGTATATTTCTCTTTATATTAGCTTTCTATAATCCCAAACCATCTGCCTGGAATACTTCAGATTTACTATTTCATCACTTCCAAATGTATTCCTACTACTCCCAGCACAGCAATAATGGGCGAAACGGCAGACAGTTTACCAGCTTTCTTTTTCTGCAGATTTAGAATGAAAAATTTCATGGAATAAAAACCATGAAAGATTTGAGAGAGAGAGATAGCATTCACAATATTTAGGTGTATTGAATTGTCTCTTACCTATCTAGCTTCCCTCCTCATTGTGTTTTCTTTGCACTGTCCACTCTCAGAACGGCCATTTCACACCTCTCTTCTCCCTTCAATCTTATAAACACCCACCCCTTCTCCCCTTTCTGTCTCAGCAAATTACGTTGCCTCATCCTTCACAGAGAAAATAAAACCCAGCTACCAGGTACTCCTTTATCTTTTTATTTCCCACCTGCCCAAGAGCTCCTTGGTGACCTTTTTCTCTGCTTCTCTTCTGAGTCCAGAGGATTTGCTCAATTCCTAACAAAGGTCAACCCCTCTGTGCCCTGGACTGAAATCAACTCCCAGCTCACAAATACTTCCTCAAGCTGGCACCATCAGTCTCCCTTCTTCACCGCTACTATCCCAGGCAGCATGCAACCCATATATCAGTATTTTCTATGTTAAAAAGAAAAAAAACTATCTCTCAGATTCATGATCACTCCAGCTACCCACCCTATCTCCCTTTGTCCCTTCTCAGCAAACTTGTTCCAAGAGGTGTTTGCAGTGATTAATCTTACTGGTTTCCCAGTTTTGTAGGGGTGTCTGTGGCAATTTCAAGCACAGAGTGGAGCTACTGCCTGAATCTGTCTGGTCCAAGCTCTGCTACTTTCTAGCTGTGTGACTTTGAGTAAGCTATTTATCCTTTCTGTGTCTGGGTTCTTCATCCCTCAGATGGAAGCAACATTAGAATCTATATCATAAGATAGTTGTGAGAAGTATGTAAATTAAGACATGAAAAGATTTAACACCTATTGTAAGCTACTTGTTCTATTATTATCTCATCTCAACTAACTCCTTGCATTTTGGATTTTGTCCCAAGTAAGATATTAACCTATCAGTGTCCCTAATCACTTCTATTTTCCTTGCCAAATCCAGTGTTTACTTCTCTCTTCTTATCTTACTTGGCTTTACAACATTCAATACAGATGTTCCTACTACCTCTTTCTCAAAACTTTTTCTTCTCTTCGTTTCCATGACACTATCCTACCCCTTTGCCTTGTGACACCTGTGCCAGCTTTTGGAGTTGGCCTTTGCATCTTTACACTTGGCCTGGTGGCAGCAGCTTTCCTTCTGTGCACCATACAACTCCAAATCACCATGTTCTGTAGCGAGGGCACCTGCCTCTGGTACAAGCACACATCCTCTTGTTCTTTTCTAGTATATAACAATGGACCCTTTCCTTTGCCAAAAGGCCTCAGGGTGCAGAACATAAGGCAACAGAATAGGGACAATTGTCCCTTAAAGTGGCTGGCATGCTCTTCATAAAGTCCTGCAAGGTATGATTGAGTGAGTCACGTAAATAGCAAGCACTGTATGGAAGAGAGATATTTCTAGACTCCAGAGGAACCCCCAAACATGTGTCCTTAAAGCTTGAGAGAAAGGTCCTAATGGAAAGCTCTGTGGCAGAATAAAATTAAACACAAAATTACTCCACCCAAGGAGCTGGTCTTTGATTTTAGCTTCTACCTGTCTAGGGAATCTGTTTCTTATCCTCCTCTTCTCTTCTTCCACGAGAGACTAAGTCTTGGTGATTCTCTTTGCAGTTAAGAAAAAAGAAGCCACAGTTGATGGGAAAGTCATGGTGTCATTCTAGTGGCCTTAGATTAGAGGATCTTCGTCTAATAACCTTAATATAAGGACGAGGAAATTTAGCAAAAGTTGGCCAATTTTCCAGTCTGTTGCTGTAGTCACCTTGGCCTTGGGACTGGCTCTGTGAGTGATTCCCTGTAGAGGAGCTCTGCCTCTTGTGTCCTTACACCTGCCAGCATACAAGGAATGTTGGGATGGATTTACAAACTGCTGTTGGCCCAGAGCATAGGAACAGACTGCTTTTGGGAACCAGCCTGGGGCTGTCAGAGGGTGGGCATCAGGACCCCAGAACATCTCTTACACAGGAACTCTCCACTGAGCCCTGGAGAGAGATGGGTGCTCCTCAGTTACTGTGTCTTTCTGAGCAGCAACCCTGTGATGCTGCTGCACTGGGAGTCTCCTGCAGGCCAGGTTCTGTCTGAAGGCTTAGACAGAGAAATCTTGAATAATGACACCCATCCCCACCAACAGTTTGCTGAGGGACTGCTGGGGCAGTTTCCTAAGCAAGACTAAGAAGACATTTTTCCATGGACTCAGCTTTATAAATAGAAGCTAGATCCCCAATATAACTCACAAAAGTATGTACTCTATACAATAATTGTAATAGTTCATTTATACACCCCTTATAAACATACAGTATTCCTGAAATAGTGAGATTCAATACATTTTGAGGTTTTATCAAGAAAGCAAGTCATCATTTATAAATAATGTAGGTGTAGGAACCTAATCAAAAATTCATGTAACAAACTTAAATGCAAACTTTAGAAAGAAGACTTTGGGTTTTGGAACTGCCCGTATATTTTGAAATCTATGTAGATGGACTTCTGGGTGAGCAGAAAGAGGGGCTCAAGGGGTAATGTTTTACCCTTAGGTCTTTAACTCCACCCAGCCCAATAAAGAGGCCTGAGGGACATAATGTATCAAAGTCTTGGCTAGAGGTTTTATTTCCCTTGACACCATTCCTGAATCTGGAAGGAATTACGTGCGGATGCACTGGAGTTTTCTCAAGAGTACCTGCTGTGTAGTTGCTGTTTTTTGTTTTGTTTTGTTTTTTTTCCATTTCACTTTCACATTTTTTAATTGGGTTTATTATTTGGGGGGTCTAATTTTTTCAAGTTCTTTATATATTCTAGATAATAGTCCTTTGAGGAATAATTGGCAAAAATGTACTCTAATTCTATAGGTTGTCTCTTCACTCTATTGTTTCCTTTCCTATGAAGAAACTTTTTAATATTGTATTGTTGATTCTTGTTGATATTTCTTATGCAGTTGGAGATCTGTGCAGAAAGTCTTTGCCTGCACCTATAACTTCAAGAGTTTTACCTATTTTGTCTTCCATCAGATTAAATGATTTTATTTTAATATTTGGATCTTTGATCCATTTTTACTTTAGTTTAGTACCAGATAAGATACATGGGTTCAGCTTCAATCTTCTGCGTATGCATACCCAGTTATCCCAGTGCCATTTGCTAAAGGGGTTGTCTTTCATCTAACATGTTTTCTGCTCCTTTGTCAAAGATCAAATAGTAAAACGTGTCTGGAGTTGTGTCTACATCCTGTATGCTGTTCCACTGATTCACATGTCTATTTCTGTGCCAATACCATACTGTTATTATCATTTTAGCTTTGTAATATAATTTGAAGTCTGAGATTGTGATGCCCACAGTTGACTCTTTTTGCCCAGGAATGCTTTCACTATTCAGGGTCTCTTCTGGTTCCATATTAATTTTAGTTTTATTTTCTAGATCTGTGAGGAATGCTGTAGATATTTTGATTGAAATTGCTTTAAATTTATATATCAGTTTTGGAAGTGTGGCCATTTTGAGAAGATTGATTTTGCATATGCAGGCACAAGGACATCTTTCCATTTTCTGATATTCTCTTCAATCATCATTTACTGATTATTGTTGTTATTGTAGAAGTCTTTCACTTCTTTGGTTAGGCTAATTCCGAGGTATTTAATTTTTTGATGTTATTATAAATAGAATTGTTTTCCTATTTCTCTGTGAGTTCATTATTGGTATATAGGAACACTATTGATTTTTTTTTAATTTTGTACCCTGGTATATTGCTGAATTTAATTATTAATTCTAGGAAATTTTTGGTGAAAATTTTTGGGTTTTCTATGTAGAAGATCATATTATCTGCAAATAATGATAACTTCACTGCTCCCTTTCCTATGTGTATCTTTTATTTTTTTTCTCATGCCTGATTGTTCTGGCTAATGTTTTGAGTATTATCTTGAATAGGAGTGATGATAGTGGGCATCCTTGTCTTGATCCTGATTTTGGGAGGAAACATCATTTAATATGAGGTTAGCCATTGGTTTGTCAGAAATGACTTTTATGAGACTCAGGTAAGGTCTTTCTATACCTATTTTCTTCAGGGCTTTTATCATGAATGGGTGTTGGATTTTGTCAAAACTTCACATTTCTGATATGATCATGTGGTTTTTGTCCTTACTTCTGTATTTAGTGTATTACATTTATTGATTTGTGTATATTGAACTATCCTTGCAACCTAGAATGAAACCTACTTGGCCACAATGTAAGATCCTTTTGATGAACTGTTGCATTATATTTGATAGTATCTTATTGAGAATTTTTGCTTCTATGTTTAGTAACCAGATTAGCCTGTAGCTTTCTATTTTAGTTAGATCTATGTCTGGTTTTGAGAACAAAGTGATGATGACTTCCAGAAATGAATTTGGAAGCACTCCTTTCTTTTCAATTTCATTGAAGAGTTTGAGGAATATTGGTGTTATAATGTCCTTAAAGTTCTCATAGAATTCAGCAATGAATCTATCAGGTCCTGGGCTTTTCTTAGTTGGTTGTTTTGTATTACTACCTCAATTTCATTATTTGTTATTAGACTGTTCAGAATTTTTATGTCTTCATGGTTTAGTTTTGGTAAATCCATGTGAGTCTAGTAATCTGTCCATTTCTTCAAGATTTTCCAATTTGTCAGAATATAAATTTTCATAGTAAATACTACCTTCAGAATTTCAACAGTATCCATTTTAATTTCATCTTTTCAATTTCTAATTGCAATAATCTCCATTTTGGTAAGTTTGGTTAAGGGTTGTCTGTTTTATTTATTTTTTTAAAGAAACAATTCTTTGGGTTTTTTAAATTTGTTTAAAAGAAAAAAAGACACAGAAAAGAAAAACAAATATCAAAAGAGACAAACAACAATAACAACAAATCCAAAACCAAAACAGTAACAGTAGAGGTTTACAAAACAAGATAATAGGAATTTAGCAATGGTTGTAATATTGCACATTGTTACCTTCGAAAGGGTTGCTCAGATTACCAGATATAGACATGTGAAATTGATCTAATCATATGAGTATTAACTGTTCTTTCCCAAGAACTAATACGATCAGTAGTATAGTTATTTTAGCTATCCTATTTTCCTCTTTGAGAAACAGCTCTTTGATTCATTGATTCTTTGTATTGTTCTTTTAGTCTCCACATGAGAGAAAGGAGGGAGAAGAAGAATGAGTAGAAGAGGACAGAAAGAGGAGGGAAGAGGAGGAGAGCCCCAATGTCTGCAGTGTGTTTATTTATACACTCAAGAGGTTGACTATCATGTGAAACTCCTCAGATGCTCTGTATTCTTGAGGCTGGCCCTGCTCTGGCCCTGCAGATATGATCAATCTCCAGCTTCAGCCACTCCCCACATCTGCCCCTTTCTGTTTTGTAGGTAGAAGCAATGGTTGATCAGTTGGAGTTGGAGGAGCTGTGTTTGGAGGATTCCACAAAAGATCCTTTAATCTTAGAACCCTTTTCATTCTAGATGAACTTGCTCAATTTTGGCTAAAGATTCCCAGTCCAAAGATTTTAAGTCCCTGCATATAGCAATTTAATCCTATACATCACATTATCCCAGAACAGTGATCAGTTACTACTATAGTTGGCAATTGTTTTGTACCTCTTGTGGTTATACTTTTCTGCTGAATGTTCAGAGCCAAATTAAGGTGAGACCTGTATTAATTCATTTTTGCTATTTATCAAGGTCAGTTAAGCCTCCTCAGGATTTACCTGGGAACCGTTTACAGCACCTCCAGTTCTTCAGTCAGTGCCAGGCATCTAGATGAGTCATGGTCATTGCTTGACCAAGTTGCTTTCTGTGAAAGTTTGGGAGACCTTTTTCTCCTAGTGACTCTCCTTAGGCATACTGTAGATCTATATCCTCTGTGGTCCTGCAATAACCTTGATGAAGAATTTACATAATTCACCAGAGTTGTAGGATGTCACTGCAAATGTTCCTTCATGTCCTGGGTCCTCACTGACCTCTGAGAACTGGGACCAAAATATTGACTGTCTTCTTAGCTTGTCTATTTTTCTAGTTTTTGGTTTCAATATCTCAGTTGCCTAACATTCATTGTAATGGGAGCAGTGAGATTAATATTATACTTTTATCTGAATATCAAGCATCTTGAAATACAATGTAAAACCATTATTTCCTGTCAACCATAGATGTTCTAGTAGTTGAATTCCTGGAGAAAGTTAACAAACAATGGTTATAGTTTTACACAGAAATTTTGAAATTAGAAGCCATACATAATATTGTAGCAATGACAATCACGATGACATTTTTGTAACACACCTAAATTTCCATTTTGACATAAAATAGCCCAATCATCTCTATGTAATACATAAGAAGCTTTTACTTAACTAGTTGACTTTTAATGAGATGTCATTGAAGAAATTTTGTGACATTGTCTGGACTGTTTAATGTCTGGGCATCTCTAAGTATAGTGGTGCATACATAGCATATACATCATGTAAGTTTTTGTTGAAGGTAGATGCATGAAAGAAAAGTCTATCACCATAAACAATCCATGTTTTACATTTTGGAAGACCTGTACATCTGAAGGCATGAATACATTTAATACAGCATGAGATTAATAACAATCAATCATTACAGTCATATGAAAATTTTTGTTCCAGAGCATCTTTAAATTAAAAACTTTATTGTCTAGAAAACTTAATCTTTTGACAATGACCGATGTAAACATAAATGTTAACTCTTCCTGTTGGGTTGTTCTATTGACTAGTATATTGTGACTTTTTTGCCTCTTCTGTTCAGTTTTAGCTTGGAGTATACTTTGAAAGTAAAATTGCTACCTGTTTGCTTTTGTGGTTCTGTTACATGGAATGTTGTATGTTCTGTTACATGGAAAGTTTCTGTTACATGGAAAGTTTCCGTTACATGGAAAGTTGTATGTTCTGTTACATGGAAAGTTTCCATTCTTTGACTTTTAGTCTATAAATATCTTTTATGGGTTAGATGAGTTTCTTGAATGCAACAGATTGTCAGATTTTTTTTCATCCAGTACAGTATGCCAATCTGTATTGTTAAATAAGGAAGTTGAGGCCATTAACATTGAGAGTTATTACTAGAAGATGTTGATTTATTCCTGACCTTGGGAGAATTGGGAAACCTTGGGAGACCTCAGGGGTCTTTTGTTGCTTTGCTTCCAATAGTTTGCTTGTTTCTTTGGTTTGGTTTTATTTTTGTTTCATTTTGGTTGTTTTGTTTTGTTTTTAGATGGTGGGGGTTGAAGGCCAAGAGAGTGAGAAGAGATTGTAGTTGATATGAAGATCTTTTTAGTTAGATTCTGCCTTCCAGTGATACATGCACAGCCTTATTTGTTCGGAGGTAATGTTCACCCCTTCAGCTATTTAATTTAAATAGTTTGGACCCTGTCACTGTTGTGAGGAGTGAATTACTACTGGTTATAATAGCATCAGTAGATACAATCATACATCACTTAGTTGTGTTAAACTTTGCATTTATGGCCTGGGGATTTAACTGAGTGGCACAAGTGCTTGTCTGGTAAGAGAAGGTCATGAGTTCCTTCCCCAGTACAAAAAAAAAATTTGCATTTATACTTTCACGCTTTATCAATACCCTTTCCAGCCTATAGTATATTGTTATTAGCAGTTATCCTGTGCTGTGGAAGAAGAAGGGAAGAGAAAAGATGGAAGATTGGGTGAAAGAGGAGTGTAAATCAGTAGGAGGAAAATAGGAGAAATAATAGTAGGTAAAAAAGAATTAGATAGGTAAAATAATTATCTAGGAAGTCTTTTAGAGTTGGAGTGAAGAGTTAGTGTTGAGGATATTAAGAAGATATTTGTGGAGGTGGAGCAGGAAATAGGAGGAGTTAGGTGTAATTTGGTATAGAAGAAAGCTGCAAGGTTGTCAGAAACTATTGACATTTCTCTATCTGTAAGGTGACAAGGGGCTAGGTAAGATAAGAAAAAAAAAGTAAGAAGGACTAAATCAGTGATTTCACTTTTTTTTTCATCCCTCTTTTCACTCCACTAGCACACTACCCAAAATTCTTTCTCTGAGAGAGCTTTTAAAAGGGTTGTCTGTCATTCACGCGCTACCTAATGGTCATCTATATGACCTATATTCTGTCAAATGATTAGGTATTTTGACATCATTTGGCAGATCTAATCACCTGACATCTGTTCAGTATGAGTAAGAATTATGAAGATACTTCAGGATAATTGAAGATGAGAGTTGAAAGATGACATATCACTTCTCTATGAGAGGATAGAGCTAATTAAATAAGTGAATTGTAGTTAGGTGAGGTTAAGTGACATTAAATGGGCCCTGACTGTTTTGTACTCCTACCATGGAAGGCATTGCCCAGAGTCAGCATGAATGCAAAAAATATTCTCAGCTTCTCAGGAGTATTGCTATGAACACTCAATTACCAAGAAAGGTACAAACAAAGCCTTTTGATTTTTCATGAGGTCAGTGGAAGTAAGGCCCTTGACTTAGGCTGACTGACAGAGCAAACATTGGTAAACTCTAAACAAATCATGTCATGATTCAGATCCTCACAGCTCATTTGTCCTCTAAAAGCCAAATATTCTTAATAATGTACACAGAATACCCTGACAGCAATGGGTAAAGGGTGGGACGTGAATATTGCTACTTCTCTTCAGCAACAAAATGATGGAATTTATACTCAGAGGTGTCTGATTTGATATCCCTTTCCAAATTTATCATGTATAATCCTATGTTAGTTTCTTCAAGCTACAGGTTTTCATTTATTAAGTAAGGATAATACATGGACTTCCTAGAACTGCCTTGAGGATCACAGGTGGTAAAATGCCAATGATGATCATGGAAATGATATAAATGGCAACACATAGCTCTCTTACACTGTCAGGAACATCTAGATCTTTAAATGAGTGGCTACTTTCCCCGTTGGAACTCAAAAAGAGCACCAACACCCATACATCTTGTACTTTAAAATAGTCAGAAGTCTTGAAACCAATGGTCATACATGCCAAACTCTTCATTTCTCTTTGAGTTCAGGTTCTAGGGAGTCTACATGGGAATGTACATTGACATTTTAAACCTCTTGGTCAATACTTTATTGTCTCAGAGTCCTACCGTCTCATATTCACAGCCTCCCATGCTAAGCTCCTCTGTTTGCCAGCATTCTTCTAGGAGTTCTGCATCTACTATTAATTTATTTAACAACTATTTACTGAGCATCTTTTAGGAGTTTTGCATTTGCTATTTATTTCTTTAACAAATATTCATTGAACATGTACCTGGAACCATAGATTCTAGGGTAATGATCATGGATTTTAAGACCTTACATCATTCAGAGTACAGGCTAGGAGACAGCGACAAACAAATACACACTTAGAACACAGTATGGTAAGCCAGTTTCCAAATGCCTTGCAATCACTGCTAATCCAGTCGTAATGGTGGTGATGGCAGCGAGGTGGTTAGACAGGCTTTTCTTGAGGAGATGCTTTCTAATCTGAGTGGGAATTAACCAAGCAAGGAGAGATGAGAAGAAGATTCCAG
>RJWT010038235.1:0-12910 GCA_004365215.1 Cuniculus paca
AGACCGCTGAGCTAGATCCCCAGCCCTGTTTTTGAGACAGGGTCTCACTATGCCATTCAGGCTGGCCTTGAGCTCACTTTGTAGCCCAGGCTGGTCTCAAACTCACAACGATCCACCTGTCTCAGCCTCCCGAGTGCTTGGATTAAAGGCTTGAGCCACCACGCCTGGCTCAGAAGAGAGCTTTTTAATCTCAGAGACAACCCTCAGCAAAACAGCATGACATCAATGTTAAACAAAATAAACCAGATTCAGATATGACATTTCCCCTTATATGAGAAACCAAATAAACAATTAATTAAAATAAAGGAGAGATGACAGCAAACTAGGAGACAGAATTGTGGAAACAGGAAAGGAGAAGAGGAAAAAGGAGAGCAGAATAACACTATTAAAAATGATCAAGATATATTAAATGTATATATAAACTTTCCAAAAGAAACCACACCATTCTGTATTATTACTGTGTGCTAATTTCTTTTTTTAAAAAATCATGCCAGATAGCTTTCTGACCTTCTCTATTTTCAGACATTCTCTAATGCAATTGTTCTCAAACTTTGGAGCTTATTAGAATCACCAGGAGTGCTTAAGTAAATGTTGATTCCTGAGCATCACTTCCAAAGAATGAATCAGGGCATCTTGGGCTACCCAGAAACCTGCGTTTTAATGAGTACTCCACTCATTCCTTCTCAAAATCAAGACCACATGACAAACAATGCAACTACTTCGCTCTCCTTTCAAAGTCAGCCTTCTGCACAAGAAAAAGCACCACAATTTAAAAAAAAAAAAAGCTAACATTTCCTGGGGAAAAAAATCTGAATTTTCTCACTAAAGGTAATTATGTGGAGAAGCTGAGGCAGAATAAAATAATCAGACACACGAGGCAAAAACAAAAAGGTTTGCAGTAATCAGAGGTCCATGCGAATGGCAAATTACGAATCTCAACATAAAGGTTAAAGAAATCCACTACAAGCAGAAGGAAAAAAGAATAGCTATTATAAAATCATACCTTGTGTAGAATATCACATTTAACTGCAAAATGCCAAGTTTTAGTAAAGAAACTTAGACACTTTTAACATGAAGTATGTAAGCTGAGGAAGATTGAGTAAAATGGTTCTACATGCAGCTTGCATGTCATTTCCTGAGCTCAAAGAAATAGAAGGAATAATTTCAGACCATTAAATAGTCCGGGTTCCACAACAGGAGGATGAAGGACAAACATTTGCCACAAACTAAAGGCATCAGTAGGTGAGAGGGAGGATCATAATAATAGTAGCTAGAATCGCCACACATCCTGGTAGAGACCTAAATGATTCCCATTTATACCTGTTGTTCTGCATAATTATTAATAGTGTTCATTCCCTTCAAAGAACTAAGTTTAAAAGCAATTGATATAATCAACCCAATGATACCCAACATTGAGCTAAATGCCTGTGGTGGCCAAAGGCTTGTCACCTTGAGTGGGAAACGCCCAACTGAATGGAGTCAGCATGGTTCTGGGCAGAGGAGACCCATTTTACAGAGGATTGCTGTCAGAACGGTATAAAAGGAGATCAGGAGGGAAGGCGTTCAGCCGATCTTCTTTGGAGGAGCTTTGGCTGTTCTCTCCGGAGAAGCTCCAGTCCTCGCTTTCGCAAAGGATACCTGTGGTTTTCTCCAGAGGAGCTCCGGTCTTCGCTGTGAGCATTGTCTCCCGGCTTTCGCCACAGATCCTTCAGCTTCCAGCATGGCTTTCAGGACTACCCGAGCTTACTCTCCTGTCTCCGCCACAGGACTTTGGGCTTTCCGACTCGGATGTCAGTTGTCCTTGGAAGATTGCTCCGCCTCCTGATAGGGACTCACACGGTATATTGCCCTGAGCTCCAAGCCTTTGGCTGGATTCTTCAGATCTCTAGCATGTGGTCAGACCTCTTGTACTTTCCTGCATTTGACTCTGTGGGCGGATACTGTCAGCTAATCTTGTAAATTTCTGGGTCCTGCAATAAATCGGATTCAGAACAAGTGTAGTCTTTTGAGGAGTTTTGCCTGAGGCCTTCAAGCTCTTGAAAGCACGGACTAATACAATGCCTTATTTATGTCCTTTATATCTTAAACCCTAGAGGGTACCAGCATTAATACTGTATTATTCTCATCACTAATCTGACAAATATTGAAACTTGTGGAAAGCTAAGTTACTTGCCTTATATAAGACCTAGTAAATGATGAGAGTCCTCTTAACACAAAACAAGTAAACTGCAGCCTACAAATGAAATCCAAACTACCAGAAACTTCTGGAAATAGAGTTTACACTTTAAAAGTGAAAATAGTAGAAGACAGTAATCCTGGTCATCTTAACATCATCTATGGCTGTTTTAACATGCAAAGGCAAAGCTATGTAGGTACAACAGAGACCTTCTATTATGTTACAAAATTGAAACTTTAACTCTCTAGAATCCTAAGAAAATAGAAGTAAAGTTTCTAGTATCTAATTCTAGATCCATGACTTGCTATTTTCTTAACTCAATATCTAGAAATGAGGCAGCAACAGAATGACCAAACTCAGGAAGGTTATAAAATACCACATTCTAAAAATACAATATATAGTCTCTCAGCTCCCTGGATTCAACACATAGCTCTGTTATGTCTTCTTTATAATTAAGCACCCACATACTTGCCTTTTTTGTGCTGATTTTCGTTCATGTTGATCAGGGTCACAAGAATTTTTCAGGAAGAGATCTGGGGCAGGGTGTTATACAGTTAGATTTGTTTTTCTTTGAGATGGGTTCTCACTATGTAATTCATGCTGGCCTTAACTCACTAAGTACCCCAGGCTGGCCTCGAACTTCTAGTGATCCTCAACCTCCTACATGCTGGGATTATAGGCATGCGCCACCACACCCAGCCCAGTTTGAATCTTTTTTTTTTTTTAAACTGGGAATTGAACTCATGACCTTGCACTTGCCAAGCAGGTGCTGTACTACTGCTCTACATCCCCAGCCCCTCAGTTTGAATTTTGAATGTTCCCTCAAAGTCCTGTGCACTAAAGGCTTGGTCTTCAGTGTGGCACTATTGAGAAATTTGGGAAACTTTAAGAGATTGAACCTAGTGGGAGGTCTTTGGGTCACTGAGGGTGCCTTAAAGGGGATTGTGAAACTCTAGTCTCTTCTTCCTATCTCTTTTTGCTTCCTGATGGTGAAGTAAATAGTTTTGCTACACAATATGCTTTTGCCATGTGCTGCCTCATCACAGGTTCAAAAATGATAGTCCCAAGCAATCACAAACTGAAACCTCTAAAACTTGAAGCCAAAACAAAACTTTCTCTTTACAAATGAATTATCTCAGATATTTGTTAAAGTAACAGAAAATTGACTAACATGCAGAGAAAAGTATGAGTGTACATCTTGGTCTTCATCCCACTTTAGAGCACTGCTTTCCAAAGGCTGGCCACACTCAGCTCAAGCAAGCTTTATTACAATCAAATGCTCTCCCTGGTTCCATTTCATTTCACTGCATGGCATCCAGAAGCACAGTAAAGTGACTTCAGGGGGAAAATTCTGGTATATGATTAGGGAAATTAAAACTATAGCAAAGGCAACTGGCAGAGTTAATACTCCAAAGTATAGATTTATTCGTCAAATACCAAAAATTCACGTTTCCTAACCTACATTCACTAATAACAGTATGTATCTCTTGACCACTAGTGAACTGTTTCAAATTCACATCCTAAAATGTAAAAATTTTCTTCTGGATTTCTTCAGTTATCTATTAAAAAGTTTTTTAAAAGTTACAATTTAAGGCTGGAATAACGGCTACAGGGAAAGAATGAGGATGAGGACCTGATATCCAAGATATAGAACAGTGCAAGTCAAAAATTCAGAGCAGAAGGATTTCCAGCCCAGAAAAGGGAAAAAATTTTCTCTTTACTAGCTTGCAACAAGTGAAAAGACTCAGAGATCCAAAACAAAATCCTGACCTGATAATGATCTACTCTCAAATCAGTGTAGGTAACACAAAGATGAGGTGTTTGATTAATCTTTTGGTACTAAGACACTACCTTTTCCAGTAAGATTTAGGAACAGATTTTTTACCCTGGGTTAAACTGACCATGTAGGCCTTATACTCCATAAAATCTAGATACTGACCTTCTCCAAATATGTCCAAAAATTGAAGCCAGAGATCATGTTTTCTTACATACACCCTACCAGAGACTTTTGGGTCACCATGTACGTGTACGTCCATGTATGTACAGATATGTGCATATGCACACACATATTTGTATGTACATGTATATGAGGAAGATAGTGAATGTGTATGTGCATATAAATCAGTGATTATTGGATCCCTAGTTTATTCTTTGCCCTTAGTAGGTCTATCCTTCTTAAACAAGGGTAAGAAGAGGTAATAACAGCCTTCTGTGGTTGTTTTTAACGTTGCTAACCTAATCAAGGCACCAGACAAGCAAGCTTTCATTTGTTTTTCATCCCATGTTTCCTTACACCAATGACACCAGTAAGTAGAATGACACAGATGCCCACATGATTTATCACTTCTAATAGAGTCAGCAATTTGTAAAATCATGTTGTTTCCATAGTGTAAAAAAACTGAAAGAGTAATAAGATTCAAAATGTACAATAGATATTGTGATAATGAAAGGGAAAGAAAGTGGTCAAAAGGAAAGAACAACTGGGATAGGGGAAAGGAGAAAAGAAAGAAGGGAAAAGATATATATATAGATATATATATAATAGTATAGTTATCTAATCTCTGTTAGTTCATCAAAAAGAACAGTTTCTGCTTTCCTTGTTTGAGTGATCATTTTTTCATACCTAAATCTCATAACCTGAACAACTACTTCTAAAATAATAATATGCAATATATTAGTGTTAATTTCCTACTATTTTTTTAAAATTCTGTATGGTGTCTATCCTTTTTTCTGTTTTGCTTCTTAAAATAAAAAAAGAAAGTAGCAGGATCCTGAATGTTAAAATAACAAAATCAACACAACCTTTTGTTTATAACTCAAATGATTTTCCTGAAGATATCATTGTTGGCTTTGCATTATAGACTCTAGGCTTTTATCAGAGGGAGAGAAAGCTTGGTTCCACTCTTAATTATGATTCCTCAATTGGAAGTCATCTTTCCTATTATAATATCATTACTACACCTTGGAACTCCTGCTACTAGGGCAACTAATAGCAAAGAGAACCCAGAGAAGCCTTGACAAAAGCCTTTAACTCCACTCAGTCATATTCCTAGTATGTCTTTATCTGTTCCTTTATCTGTTCTACTTTGTGCCTTTATCTTCTTGTCATGTCTATGCATCTCTAATCTGTGTGGCTAATCAACATATTGGCTGTTGAATTCACTAATTTTATTTATATTTCTATTTCTACCATCTCACTTAGATTTCTTCCCTCCACACAAATGATTCCCTCTCTAAACAATATTTTGCATTAAATCGAAATAGTACTGTAGTACATTATTATAATATCATCATGCATTCAGCACTTTCTTTGTGTCTGGCAGAATGTTAAATGATTTCAATGCCTTCCTTATAGCATTCAATTTTCATTACAATCATATGAGGACAGCCCCATTATAACCTCTCTACCATAAAAGAAAACTGTATTTCAGAAACGTCACTTTGCAGACTAGGGCATGAAGAAAAAAGAACCCTGGTACACTCCTGGTGGGACTTTAAACTGGTAGATCCATTGTGGAAAACAATGGGGATTTCTCAAACAATTAAAAATGGCACTACAATATAATCCAGCAATGCCACTTCTGAATACAATATAAAAGGAATTTAAAACAAGATCAAACAGATTTTTCTCAAATTTGAAGGGGATCAAGAGGGGAGGGAGGGGAAAGAAAAGGGAGGCAAAGGAGATTTAAAAAAAAAAGGATTTGGATGTGTTAGGTACATATACCAAATCCACACAAAGAATGTAAACATTATGTACTGCAAATATGTACTAATAAAAACGTGACAGAAATATAATCACTGTCTCAAAAAGATTCCCATGCTCACCACAGCAATTATTCGCAATAGCAAAGTTAGGAATTAGGTTGAAAAACAAGCCAAATGTCCACAGATGTATGAACGGGTTAAAAAAAAAGATACATATATATATATATATTACTGGAATATTATTGATCCCTAAAAAAAGAAGAAATCTTGTGCCATCTGAAGCAATATGAATAAACCTGGAGGATATTTTGCTAAGTGAAATAAGCCAGGAATAGAAACCCCATTATCTAATTCATATGTAGCATCTGAAAACATCAAATTCCTATTAATAGAGAGTGGAATGGTGGTTGCCAGGGATTGGGGTGGGGAATGCAAACAGTCAAAAAATACAAAGTTTCAGTTGGGCAAGATAAATTCCAGAGATCTATAGTACAGCACAGTGCCCATAATTAACAATACAATACTGCATTTTGTACTTAAAATTTGCTAAAAGGGATAATCTTATGTTGTGTTCTTACCACACACAAAAAAATAAAAATTAAGGAAGTAGAAAGAGACTTTGGGAGGCAATGAAAACATTAATGGCCTTAACAGTGGTGACAGTCTCACAGATGTATACATATCTCCAAATTCATGGAGTTGTACATATTAGATTTTACTGTATTCCATATGTCAACAACCAAAATCAACAAAGTGCTTTTGAGGAAGGAGAGGAGAGAGGGAGGGAGAGAGGCTGAACTCTGTCCTTTTGCGATGTCCTCTTTTTTATTCACTGGAGAAAATGACCTTAAAAGCCTAGTGCGAATGAATATTTCAAGTGCTTTCTGAAAGAAGAAATCAGAATAGAAGGAAGGAGCAGCTATTTCCTTTGGGAAAGTGTAAGAGCTCTGAAAAAGAAAAGGTTACCCAGAGATGAGGCAAGATAAAGGATAAAGGTTTCTTCCATTATGTCAACCTAGATCAGTGTTGCTTTCTAATGGGAAATGACATAAGCAGGCTGTATAAGAAGTTTTATTTATTAAAATAAAACTGGTCATAATTCTATCCATGGGAAGCTACCTGGCCCCACTGTAAAAAAATAAAAAATAAAAAAAAATAAAGCTCAAAAACTGTGCAGAAAATGCTATGACTATTTGTTCAATAAAAGCCTTTTCTCTGATATACTTAGTTTACAGGTAGAAGCATCCTAGATTTTCAGGATCAAGTGAATGACTTGCTTTTCTTCTAATTGAAATTATACACCCTTTTTTACTCAGTAATAATTTGAATTGCCAAGGTGTTTAATCATGAGATTAGTTGCCTTTTAGAACTGACAAGCTAATACTTACATGAAAAATTCTACCCATAAGAGCTCATTCAGTCCAAAACTTTTATTGAATAATTTTATAAGTTTAAAAGGAGGGAGAAAATGTTCACAAGACTTTTTTCCTATTTTGTTTCTTAACATCAGTTTATTTTTTAAAGTATTTCAATATGGCTCAAAGTGCCATATTTTACTAAATTAATTCTGAATGTACTGCTAAAAAATATTAAATACCCAAAGGCTTAGAAAACCAAATGTGTTCTTTCCTGTTCTAGAACTAAATTCTTTAACATCAGAGTTATTACTATTATTTGAACTAAAGTCATTGAAACTAAAAAGTAAAATCTGACATCAACAAATTGTGCAGGTCAAGGTAATTCAATCTTTAATAACTAAATAATTTAAATTCCTTCCCAAATAGACATAATACTTCCAACAAATCATTACACTTTAATGACAGTCACAATCCTAATCTAAAATAAGTCATGGTGTACCTACCAGACTTCTTCAAAGAGGCAGTAAAATTGAAATTATCGATAAAATTGCTTTGAAAATACTACTCAAACATAAATTGATGTTATCTGTTATAAAACTCAAAGTAGGTGGGTAACCAGCAGGGGTGGGGAGAAGCGGCCAGCCCAGCCCCGACATGCACGCAGGCCACCACTGGGACTCTCCCGCGGGTAGCCAGCACAGGCTGGGAGAACCAGCCAGCCACACCTTGGAGAAGCCACGGGTGTCTAGAGAACCCCACCCAGCACCCGTTTTATTTTGTTTGGTTTTGTTCTCTTAAAAATAAAAAATTTAAAAAATAATCAAAATAAACCTTTTAGTTCTACTTTTTAAAATATTCAATAATAGCATCTGAAATGCCCCAATTTTATAGTATGGTAAGTTGCTACACATTCTACAATTATGTGGTATGACCAAATATACTTTCAGCCAATCCCAACAAGTGTTTCTAGAAGTAAATGTATGTCCTAAATCTATAACAGAGTCTATTATTCTTTTTAATATAATTGTGTTACTTCATTAAAGTCTTGACTGCCAGAAAACAGTGTTGAAATCTGTAGAGGCCAGAAAGCTTTTAAAAATAATTAACAAAAGACAAATAATGACCAACTTTTATGAAGTGATTGCTATGTTCTGAGCTCTTTTCACATTAAGTCATTTTCTCTCACAATGATCAGATAACTACTATTGCCCACAAATTAAAAATAATAAACTGCTGGGGAATCTAGCTCAGTGGCCTAAGCACCTGCCTGGCAAGTGCAAGATCATGAGTTCAATCCCCGGTGCTGCCAAAAAAAAAAAAGGAAACTGAGTTGCAAATGTACACATAATGTGTAAGTCAACTTTATCACTATGACAAAACATCTGATATAACTAAACTTAAAAAACCCAGGGCCTCCATGGATTTACATTTTGTGATCCTCCTATCTAAGGCTCCCAGAGTGCTGGGACTAGAGACATGTGCCACCATACTCAGCCAGGAGGAAATATTTACTTTGGCTCAATTTCAGAGGTATCAATCCAGGGTTAGCTGGCTCCTCATTTTTTTTTTTAGGCCAGTGTCAAAGCAGAAACATCATGGTAGAAGTCAATGGCAGAGAAAGGATGTTTACCTCCTGTTAGGGTTTGTGTTTGGATGTCCCCTCAAAGCCTCATGCAGTCATGGAGGTGACTGAATCTAGCATTTGTTGTCTAGTGCTGGGATTGGTGGTGTGAGTGCTGCACCCATCCAGGGATAGGTAGCCAGCATACAATATGAGAGAGGGAAAGAGATGTGCTTTTCTCTTTTGCCCTTTTGCTCTTGTAGTTTTTGGTGTCTGTCAGAGCCACCATGTTGCCCCTCAGCCACACCACCCTGACTGGGAGCCAGCTGATTACGGACTGAAACCTCCATGAACTATGAGCTAAGTAAACATGTTCTTCCTTCATCTGGGCATCAGGTATTTTGTCTCAGCCATGAGAGAAAAGTAACCAAGATACCTCACGTCAACCTGAAAGCAGAAGGATTGAGGTGAAGGGGCCAGGGACAAGATGTTTATACCCAGGGCATTCCCTGAGTCACCAGCTTCCGTAACTGGGCCCAACCTCCTAACTGCCCATTCAACTATGAATTCTTCAGTGGATTGATCCATCGTTGTGGTTAGTACCTCATGACCCAAGTATCTTCCAAAAGCCAACTGTGAACATACGAGCCTTTTGGGAGACGTTGTTTATGCAAATCACAGCAGTTGAAAGTGAATGTAGGCAAGTTATTGAAAGATAAGATGGCATAATCAAACACTATTACCTATATTTACAATTAAGGAGGAAAACCATTTTTGTTCCTTAGTTTCTCTCTTAACAAAGATCAGGACTCTGCAGAAATGTGGACTCATGATTATATTCTTATCAGAATAACATATTTGTCACTCACATATGGAAGGATGGAATCAGTGCAAACCATGCTGTTTCTACAAAGAGAAGACTAAAGGACAGAAGCTTTCTTAAATAAAAAATGCTCCTTAGAAAGTTTGAGGCCAGTTATCTATATAGTAATGGAAACTACTTAATACATTTAAACTACTTGGAGAATTCGTTGTATTTGAGTTACTGAGGAAAAAAAATAGCAAAGGCTTTTATCAAGAGGAAATGGGTGAGTTTGAAGGGGTGTGTGTGTGTGTGTGTGTCACAGTCAGCAGGAAGATTTTGAGTTAGTTTTAGGTTGACAGTAAGAAGAGACACAGGAAAAAGAAGGAAAAAGATGACCCAATACTTCTGGCACTAACTGGAAGGAGTTGGAGCCTGAGTACACTTTTAACCCTCTTACATCCTAATCTCATAATCATCAGGATCATAGTTGATTTAGTGCCCCAGGAAGTGATCCTGACCTCAGTATCCTCAACAATTTCCCCCACAACCAAAGACTTCTCTAAATTGGGAGAACAATCCCCTTATTAAAAGCTAGGCAAGCCAGTGCTAATAATGCTAGTGTCTGAGATTGTGTTTCAGATAAAATGAGAAAAAAAAAATTAAAGACTTTTGAAAGAGAGAAAAAAAAAGTGTCCTCAGAATACAAGGTCAAAAATTAATAGGTATGTATTTAAAAGAACCTCTCTAGAACAGAACATTCCTTGGGAATAAGGAATATGTTGTTGAATGTACATAAGGCCCACTAAATTTGAACTGAATCTACAGAAATTCAAGTTAACGTGGGAGGCAAAGAACTGTCTCTCTAACACAGGCAATGTAAGTTTGACCAGGAATAAGTTTCCAGAAATTACATTTGGGGTTTCCTTCAGAAAGGCAAATAGATACAAAAATATCCAAATTTATTATTTGTCCTTCTAGTCACATTTAGTCCATTTGTGCTGTTATAAAATAAAAATATCAAATGCTGGGTCATTTGTAAAGAAAATTCATTTTTCACAGTTCTTGATGCTTGGAAACCTAAAATCAAGGTCATCAGTATTTGGTGTCTGGTGAAGAGGACCCGGTCTCTGTCTCTTTCCAAGATGGAATACTGTTGTGATGTCCTCTACAGAGAAGAACGCTGTATCCTCACATGACAGAAAGGGTGAGAGGACAAAAGACCATTTCCTTCAACCTTCAGCCCTTTTATAAGGGTACTTGCTAATCCCATCCTTTAGGGCAGTGCTCCATGTCTTGGTCACCTCCCAAAGACCATACTTCTTAATAACACTGCACTGAGGACTAAGTGGCAACATGAATTTTGGAAGGAACACCATCATTCAAATCACCCTACATATCCTGAATCCTATTGAGTTCTCTAAGTATTGGACCATTCCACCTTAGTCACAGCTGCTATCATTCTACACTGCCCAGCCATATGAAAAGATACACAAGTCTAATGTTAAACCAGTCTGACCTTCCCCCATTAAAAAATTGAGAATTTGGCACAAATAAGCTGAATTTTTTTGAAGAATGTTTAAAGGGCAGAAGTACTACAAATGTGGATCCATCTTTAACTGATTTACTGGTATAGGAGGGGCTTGCCTAATTCCTCTTCATCTCCCAGGTCTTATCTCAGAAGTGAGTCTTTCCAAGTCCCCTTCTCTGATGCATGAGTCAATGGCTACTCATCCCTTGACACATCAGCCTGAGCTCCTAACTCTCCCTGCAGTACCCAATTCATGCAGCTTATCTATCTGCATTGCAAATACGTGTCTTCTACTCTACCTCCCCAGCAACCTCCAAATTAGGTAAAACAGAGGCTATACCTAACCTGATCCTGACTGCATCTTGAGTAGCTAACATAGTACTTGGTACACAGAGCTTAAGAAATGTTTGTAGAATGGCAAGGGACAGGAAAATGTGGGAAAACCTGAAATACAATTGGCATGATGCAGTCCCATAACTAGCCTGCTTAGCAATTTTATTCCCCAGAACGGAACCCCCCAACCTATGAAGACTGCCTCAGGTAAAGGGTTTCTATCTGAATCAGCTAACAACAATTATAAAGTTCAATATCAAACTTCAAATAATGATAAAAATCAGGCAACATGGAAAATAAGTTCAAGAACAAAATTGCTATTGCCACAGTAGTTGGCTTGGAGCATGATTAGGATAACAAACAATACAATGGTAACTATGGTTTACTCAGGTTAACAGGTATTTATTTCCTTTATGCTACCTCAAAAGTATGTCTCATAAATGTCTACCTCTACAAACTTCCCGAGTATACAGCACTTAGCACCTGATAAATTTTCACCTTCCCCAAGGTATATCAGCTTGTTGTGTAACCTAGAAGTAGAATCACTGATGCATTCTATAATTACTTATTTGCACTCATATAGTGTGAAAGATCTCATACTAAGAAAAGAGGATTTAACTATTCAGAGCACAAATTCTCGAACTGATGAAAAATTGGTTTGAGCTGGATGTGATGGTATGCACCTATAAACACAGCACTCAGGAGGCTGAGTGAGGCAGGAGGATCATTGTGAGTTCAAGGTCAGCCTGTGCTACCTAGTGAGTTGAAGGCCAGCCTAAACTACACAGTGAGAACCTGCGTCAAAAAAATTTGGTTTGAATACTGTTTGAAGCATTAGCTGCCTCAGTGTCTCTAAGACCATTATTGAACCTCTCTGCACCTCAGTTTCTCTGTCTATAAAATGGGACAAATAACCCCTGCCACATAGACAAGGCCACAGTATATTTTAGGGCACAGAATACAGAAGTTATAGACATCATAGAAGTAAGGGAGGTAACAAATGAAATGCAAAATGCAAGTGCTGGGCTCAAAGTTACAGCTGTTAATTCCGAGCTGATGTTATTGTGAAAAATGAATCAGATATGGAGTCTTTTCTCAAGAAGCTTACATTAGAGAATGGGAAATAATACAAGAGTAGATAGAAAGGAAAGCATTTACATCAACGGTCAGTGCAGATAAGGACCTAAGAAGAAGGTGATGATTTCCAAGAAGGGATACTACCTGATAACTTCTCATTTGTCATGAGAAACATGCCTCAGATATGTTATATTAAAGGTAAGTGACAATTCAGGGGCTGCCAAAACTAAAGGTCAAAATCTCAGAGGGAAGAATTAATTATTGTGAATGTCCACATTCAGTACAAACTTTATAACACACATGCAAGAGTTTTCTATATCACATTTTGAAATTCATAAAACAGCTAACGATGCAGCAAAAGTCA
>RJWT010038236.1:0-12894 GCA_004365215.1 Cuniculus paca
CAAGGGCATGAGTTAAGTCTTGCCTGTTCATCTTTTTGTATCTTATGCCGAGCCAAGTGTCTGACAAAAAAATAGTCACTCAACAACTATTAGCTGATGGATTAAGTGAATGAGTGAGCCAATTATGTGTGGATCAGTTTAATTCAGTTCAAATATTTACTGGACACCAACCTTGTGCAAGGCACTTTACATAACCTCATGTATTCTTTACTCAATTCTTAGCACAAGCCCGGCGAGAGGGATATGATTATTATCCCCATTTTACATTTAAGGGCCAAGAGGCACTGTTAGAAAACATAGCACAGACCCTTCACACTTAGCAGCCTCCAGTCACCATCATGTGTCTGAAAGGTAAGTCTTTTCATCTCCCTTTACCAAAGGAAAAACTCAGGCTCAGATCAACCAAGTCCCTTTCCTAAGATCAGGTAGCTAATGAGGTCATGGAGCAGAAAGAGAATAGGGATCCCCCTGTTCTACAGTGTTTTTCTTCCTCAAGTCGGATGCCCTCGTTAGAAATCCCCAAAGAACATCCTGACTGTGGGAGAAACCAAGGCATGGAATTTCTCCCAGGTCCCAGGAGCTTGGTTTGCAGTGGGTTTTATTTTAAATGCGGAGCCCATTGCCTATGATGCCCAGGATTAGGGAGTGTGGTTTTGCACCCCGAGGCCTGTGGCTCCAATTTCCTGTGTGAGCCTGGCTGGGCTGGGCAGGCTGCCACGGATCAGCCAGAAAGCAGAGTGCCCAGGTTCACTTGGGGAGAGCAGCCGGAGCCGTTGATAGGCAGAGAAAATCTGTGATTCATTATGACAGACGAAAGTACAAAGCTAGGAGTCCTTTCTGAGCGCTGGGCATGCTGAAAAGTCTTGCTCTGCTCCGGAGACTGCATGGTCCCTCCTGACACCAGCAGTAAACTTTAATGGCTACAAGTTCCACGGCTTGGCAGACTATGGATTGGACGGCGCGTACTATTCACGAATCCTCTGGGGTGGGAGCTAATTAGGGTGCAATTTTTCAATTACAGAACATTGACCAAGCCTCTCCCCAGCCCCCCTCCCACCATCCCACCATGGATACACTCCATTTGTCTATTTTCCTTTTATTTCTTAATCATCTGATGATATGACAGCAATTATTTGTCATTTGGAAGAGAAAATTGTCAGGGAGCTATTGTCTCCCTCTGGAAACTCTAGCTTCTCCTCAGTGTCTATGGCTGAATTTGATGAATGTTTTGCATGCTCGCCGCCCCTCCCCCACTCCCACCCAGGGTTGGGGAGGCAACCGGAAGACATTAGCCGGTGACGGTGACGTGGGCCTGCTCGGATGGAAACGCCATTTGTATAAAGGCATGGAAAAGAGCAGGCTCCAGTTGAAAAGAGCCGCAGAGCCAGAGCTCCAGGCCCACCCACGTCACCTAGGCTGAGACTGTGGGACATCTGCTTCGGGAAATTTGGTCATTTCTCTGAGCTAATAAGCCAGCCTGAGAATCAGGAATGCAAGACAGAGATGGAGCAAAAAGCATAAAAGGCAAAGAAGAAGAAGAAGAAGAAAAAAAAAAAGTCAAGGCACCAGGAATGGGAAAACTTAAATGACTTTGTTTAAATGTCATGGTACTCTCAAAACCCTGTTCTCATATGTATGCGAGTTAATTAAATGGAAAAATGTCAAATTAGTTGCTTAAAATATTAATGGCAGGAATTATGCTAAATCTAGAGGGGGCAGAGTGGAGGAGACTAACCTTTCAGGGTTTAACTCTTTCGTGGACAGTCCTCGTCTTGCAAAATCCGTGTGTCTCATGTCCGTCCCTGGCAAGATCTGTGACTGCTGGTTTTGTAGGTTTCAGGATGGGGGCACCTTGGTGAGCTTGAAAACTAGGGTTCTCCCTGTGACACAGGACTCACTGGTGACATTTTATTTCTGCAGCATCCACTTTGCTTAAGGGTTTCAGTTTCCTGGAAAAGCCCAGTCATCATACCTATGTCTGTTCTGGAGTCTGGAGTAATTTGTCATTTTTTTCTTTGGGTTTTTGAAGGATATTTTTGTTTGAGGAGCCCATTAAAATGAAAAATGGGAAAGATGTGCAAAAAAAAAGGGGGGTCTCCACATTCAAATGTTTATTCAGGACCCAGAGAATCCAAATCCTGGGCCATTTGAACCAAATGGTGAGAAAATAGAGTCCTGGACTTGAGTTTAGAGACTCATAGGGTCCGGTTTAGATCTCCTAGTGTAGCCTCATGTTGGCATGTGGGGAAGCCAAAGCCCCAGGAAAAGGGGACATCCCCAAAGCTACACAGCTACCGAGCTCCTGCCTGTCACCCCCAGGGATTTGAATATATCTAGGGTGGACAGGAAGAATAAACACAGGACAGTACATGCCACATACCTAACCCTGCAGCAGGGACAGCAGAGAGGGAAAAGGTGGCTGCGGGGTTGGGGAAGACCTTGCCTCCTTCTGCCAAAGTGTTTATTGTCACTGTCGCAGGTGGCTGTGTACAAGACTTTCTTTTCATTCTGGCAAAAGTAAGCAAGCAAGAAAGGCATATATTGTTTATTGAGAAGCTTTAGCTGGTCACCGTGTGGAGGTAGTCAACGGTTATGGTGTATATACCATTCATCAGTTCAACCTGGGACGTGGGTATCGCCCCCACTTTACAGGCCTTATGGTTTATATGTCTGCGAAGAGCCTCATGTGCTCATAGGTAATCCAATCATGTCTGGAAGGTGATTGGATGATGGGAGCTTATGGCTGACTTGCTATAAGGAAGCAGGGTCTGGATGGAAGAGGCGGGGCCTGGACCCATGACCCGGAAGGGTTCATCTCCCACCTTGGCTCCTCACTTCTCTTTGCTTCCTGGGCGCCACGACGCACGCAGTTTTTCTTGTGCCATGCCTCTGTGTCATGCTGTTTTTTCTTTGAAGCTGACCAACCACACACTGAAATGTAAGCCTGAGTAAACCTCTCCTCCTTTAAGATATGGGTGTCAGTAATTGGGTCTCAGTGACAAGAAAGTGACTAAGACAACAGGTTAGGCAAATGAGCATCTCCAAACAAAGCAGGTGGCTGAACTGAATCTGTAGCAATGTGTGATCCTGTCAGAGGAGTTGGGCTCTGTGTACCAAATGGTTACAGAGCTTGTAAGAGAAATGCCAAATAATGGGTGTAGGGCCCAATTTCCAAAAGTAGGATCCACACAAGGAAGAGGGAGATATTTTGAGATGCTCTGTGGGGAAAAAAAATTAGTTTTGAGAAATCCTGTGCATTTTAATCCTTTTGTATACTAGTCAGTGTGGTTGGCTGAATCATGGCCCCCAGGTAAATCCCTGGAACCCATGAATGTTCCTGGAGAGGGCGAAAGGGACTCTGCAGAGGTGACCGAGTTGAGTGTCTTGAGATGGAGATTATCCTGAATTATCCAGGTGGGCCCATTGTAATCCCAGGGTCTTTGTAAGAGGGAGGTGAGGGCATGGGGCGGGGAGCAGGATGAGGAGCAGGACCTGTCCTACCAGAAGCAGAGATTAGAGCAATGGGTTTGAAGGTAGAAGAAAGGCCAGGAGCCAACGAACACAAGGAGAAATCAGAAAGGCAAGGCACTGGGAGCTCCAGAAGGAATGTGCCCAGTCAATACCTTTAGCTCAGCAAGCTTGGCTTTAGACTTCTGCCCCCTAGAATTTTAAATTGATAATAAATGTGCATTGTTTTAAGCTACTCAGAGGTTTTTTTTTTTTTCATTTGTTACAGGACCCATAGGAAGCTAATATAATTGGCGACTGAGAAATAATACTCTTCATGCTGCTTTGTCATTCCTGACCCAGGAGGTAGCTGGGGCAGCTTGGCCTCTCATTAGTGGTTGGGTGTAAGGCTCTCCCCACTGTGTTCTGGTGGGGAGGGGGCAGATGCTGTGAGGGGCATGCTCTGCTCAGGGCCACAGCAAGAACATTAGAAAAACCCAGCTGATTGTTCCTTCCATTGGCCAAAGTAAGACACACAGCCAACCAAACACCAGGGACATGTAGACACAGGCACAGTTCTGTGTATGGAGGTCTTTAGCCCAGAGGGAGGGGGATGCAGGATTCTAATATTAAAGGAAGGTAGTAAGAAGTAGGGGAACATGAGTACAATGGGCTATACTTGTCCTGAGGATCCATAGTCCCCCAGAGAGAGCTCTGGGAAGGCCTTCAGCAAATGAACCTTCTAACTATATTTAGCATGGTTTTCTCAAACTTCCTGCTATCACCCTACAGAACAAATACTGTGAGAAGTGCTCACAAGATGGTGCCCCTTCAGAAATCGGGGGGAGCAAAGCTCACTGGAACTTGCCTGGGCTCAGGGACTGTGTTCAAGTAAGCCTGTCGGGGTGGGGCTGCCAATGGTTGCAGCAGCTGAGATGTTCTCTGGTGGGTTCCAGGGGGCTTTCTCATGAAAATCTCATTAAAACTCCTCTCCTGTGAGGCATAGCAGCGCCTACGGGAAGTCATGTCATCTGAAGCCGAGCACAACTGCACAGAGTCCATCTTCCCTGACTCGAGAGTCTGTTTGGAATCTCTCAGCTGCAGAGGCAGACACCCACTGGAGTCCTGCACACATCTGGCATTGCAACATGCTGCTCCATTAGAATCCGAGGAAAGGAGTGGGCGAAACAAGTTTCCTAACAATGTCGAGTGCACTAAAACTTGCTCATAGATTTTCTCTTGGAGTGGGATATGTGGATCCACCTTTTCATGAAGACCTGAGAATGGGCAGAGGAACAGGAAGTAGGTTCATAGTGTGGATACTTGTCAACCTCCAACTCGGCCAGGTTGACAAGGTGGCTGAAAGTGGCATCTTACCATGACTCCAGGAGAGACTCAAGCAATGAGGAGAGGCCTTTGGCACCTGTAGGCTTCCCCATTGCCCCTGGAAAGAGGAATATCGCTATACCCCGCCTCTCTCTCTCTCCCTCATTCCCATGCAATGAGGCTTTGCTCTGTAGGGAGGGCTGGTCACTGCAGGGAATGGTGACTTATTGGACACATGTAATTAGCCTATTTCCATGTAACACATTTTAACGGAGGCCATTACAGCCTAATAAAAGGAAACAATAGTACCGTAAATTGCCTGATCAATAGGAGGGAAAGCAGGCCAACTTCCTCTGAGGGACCCAGAGGGCTGCAAAGATGAAACACCCCTGAAATTGAAGGACAAGGGGAAATAGCATTTGCCATCTTATTCACAAATGCACACACACACACACACACACACACGGCAGATCTTTAAAGGGCACAGACTGTATGGCATACTCTCCCTTGAATTCCCGGAGATAGACCAATGGTGCAGGCTAGTGGAAGAGAAAGACATAAAGACAGGGTTGTTGCAGTCTAGGCTGTCAAACATGAACAGCACTGGGAGGAGGAAAAGACATTAGAGAGGCACGGTGTTGGAGTAGGGTTTGCTTTGAAGCCAGCTGACTATGGCTTGAACTCACTGAACTTGTGAGCCAAAGTAAATCGCTGCTCCTTTAAGTCATGAGTGCTGGGTATTTTGTCCCAGCAACTGAGAAGGAGCTAATACATACACTGAGGAGTCGTATTGCTGGATCAAATAGTAGCTCTGTGTTTAGTTTTTTGAGAAGCTTCTATACTGGTTTCCACAGAGGCTGTACTAATTTACATCCCCACCAACAGTGTAAAACAGTTCCTTCTTACCCACATCATTGTCAGCATTCATCGTTTTTTTGTGTCCTTGATAATAACGATTCCAGCTGAGATGAGATGAAATCTCAGTGTAGTTTTGATTACATTTCCCTAATGTCTAAAGATGTCGAACATTTTTCATATATTTATTGGTTGCTTGTATTTCTTCTTTGGAAAAGTACCTGTTTAGTTCCCTTGATAATTTCTGTGGGATGTTTTGAGTTCTGTGTACATTATAGGTATTAATCCTCTGTTGGAGGAATGAATAGCTGGAAAAGGTATTCTCTCATGTTGCAAGTTGTCTTCATTCTGGTGACTGTTTTCTTCACAGTGCAGAAACTTTTTAATTTGCTATAGTTTCATTTGTTGATTCTTGCTATTATTTCCTGTGCTTTTGGAACCCTATTCAGAAACTCTTTTCCTGTTTCAGTGACTCCAAGGACTTCTCCAATGTTATCTTCTAGCAGTTTCAGTTTCTGGTCTTACACCTATATCTCTGGCCTATTTTGAATTGATTTTTGTAGAGGATGAGAAGTAGGGACCTAGTTTCAATCTTCTATATAGGGATTCCAATTTTCCTAGCACCATTTGTTATAGAGACTGTCTTTTCTCTAACATATGTTTTTGATCCTTTTATTAAGAACCAGATAGCTATAGTTGTGTGAGTCTGTTCCTGTGTCCTCAATTCTATTCCACTCATCTGTGTGTCTATTTTTGTGCTAGTACCATGCTGTTTTTGTTATTGTGACTTTGTAGTGTAATTTGAAGTCAGGTATTGTGATGCCTTCACTTTTACTCTTTTTTTTGTTTGGGATTGCTTTGGCTATTCTGTTTCCAAAGGAATTTTAGGACTTCTTTTTCTAGTTCTGTGGAAAATTTCACATAAATTTTGATGAGGACTGCATTGAATCTGTAGATCACTTTTGACAATTTGGCCATTTTAACAATGTTAATTTGACTGATCTGTGAACATGGGAGGTCTTTCCATCTTCCGGCATCTTCTTCAATTTCTTTTAGTTCCTTTAATCTTCATTGTAGAAGTCTTTTACTTCCTTAGTGTAAAAGGGATGGGCCTAAAATAGAGTCAGCTAGATACACAGAAAGTAGCACATATATAGTTAAGAGCTAATTCAAGCCAGGTAGTGAGTGAAGCTTTGAAATATAAAAGAAACATTAAAAAAGGATAAGAATGGACAAATAAGGACCCTTCCTCTCAGGAAGAAGCTTCTTAGGCAAAGTATGCTAAGTTAGTTGACAACTCCTCCTACCTCTGGATTGGACTTGGAGGAATTTGGAAATGCAGAGTAACCAGTTTTCATTGAACTCGG
Source organism: Cuniculus paca (assembly GCA_004365215.1). NCBI lineage: Eukaryota > Metazoa > Chordata > Mammalia > Rodentia > Cuniculidae > Cuniculus > Cuniculus paca. Next base: position 6,996 of record RJWT010038236.1, read on the forward strand.
TTTCTTCTGGGCCAGCTGAGGAACTGATTTCTTTTAGAGTCTATGTCTTAGTTACTTTCTCCTTGTTGGGGCAAAGTACCTGGTGTCCAGGTAAAGGAGGAAAGGTTTATTTTAGCTCACAGTTTGCAAAGGTTTCAGTCCATAGTCAGCTGACTCCAAAGCAGATTGGCATGGTGGAGGAGAAACAGTCCATGGCAGGATAGGCAGCAAACAGCAGCAGCAGCAGCAAGCCTTCTTTTCCCTTTAATTCCATCCACGCTACAAACCTTTTGTTGGTCCCCCCTCACCCAGGGTAGGGCTTCTGTTTTCAGTAAGTCTATCCAGCCACAATTAGAACTGTGCTAAGCCAATCAGTGGACTAATCCAGTATCACACACCTTTAATCCAGTATCACACATCCATGATCCAGCCACCTCCCCAGACCTCTACCTGTAAGCCTATGAGGCTTTGAGAGGGGGGAGAATTCTAGATACAAGCCTTAACAGTCTACATTACAAAGGCTAAACCTCTGTTGGTTATTCTAAACTCAAGAGCCACCTTTTTAAAACAAGTCCCATGCTCTGCTTATCTATTTAAGAACGAAATGAAATTTGAGTTCCACTTTCAGACTCCTCCCCCCAAAACCAGGAGTTGACTATTATTATTATTATTTCTAATACTTTCTGGGCTTCCTCCTTCTGTAAGCGATTTCATTCTTCAGCTTAGTGAGATGAGCTTGGGGTTATGCAGTTTATGCTTGGGTGAAGTGTTAACTCTTTCAATAGGTTGATTCCTAGGTATTTTATTTGTTTTTTGAAGCTATTGTCAATGGAATTATTTTCCTGATTCATTTCTCACCTAGTTCATTATTGGTGTATAGACAAGCTATGGATTTTTAATGCTGATTTTGTATCCTGGTTATGTGAATCACATCTCAATAAAAGGGTAGTGAGAAAGTTAGAATTATTTTGGCGCACATGTCATATAAAAACAAGTCAAGGCTGGATTTGGCCCATCTTCCGTGGTTTGGTGATCAGGGTGTCTATGTTGTTGCCAAAATGGACTGTTGAAAATACAGATCTGATCTTGTCACTCGCCTGCCAGGCTCCCCATTACTCACTGAATAAAGTTCTAACATCTTGCCCGTCATTCATAGTCTTCTACGCTGCATCCCCAGCTTGTCTTTCTGGCCTCATCACCTTCCATTCCTTCCTATGCTACCACATGGATAAATGCTCATCTATTTAGTTCCCTTTGCCTTGGTCCCTATTGTACCTTTCACCCACAGTCGCTTGGACAGTTGTCACTCATGTCTCAAAACTTTATTCAAATGTGCCCTTCCTCTACAGACATCCCCAGGCTCTCTGGAGGAAGGGACAGATATTCCAGCATGCACTATCTCCAGTCACCTCCATCTCCCTAGGGTGGCAGGTCCTTGGCAGCAGGGAGGCAGGAACTGTGCCTTCTCTTCTTGGCCCAGCCAGTGCTCAGCACCGTGTCTGCCATGCAATTAACAGCCAGCAGTTGCTTCCCTGAGGGGAGCTGTTGGTCCAGGAGAAGCCGATGGCTCAACCGAGTCAGAGAAATTCAGCCACATCATATTGCTGCAAAGGTTCTGAGAGTCTCTCTACTGATCCAAGCCCCTCTTTCTCTTTGATAAAAGCAAGGCTCTGAGAGGAGAATCCACTAGCTGGGTGCCCCCCGGCTCTTGAACCTATTTGGAGTCTGAGTTTCCCTTTACCCTGAGCCCTTGTTATTCACCACATCAGCCCTTTGGGGACCAGAGTCAGGTTTTCCAGGCACCTCCTTGGCAGGGCTAAGCCAGGCATCCCCAGGGCCAGTGGCGTGCCATCCCTGCCTCTGCTTTTCTGGCCACGCCTGAGCTCTGGAGAAGGGGCCAGCAGCACAGGAGCGGCATGCAGAGACAGCCAGAAGCTCCGGGCTTCACTGGCTGCAGAATCTCTGATGCAACTGGGGCAGGAGGCTGGGATCGGGCTCGATGTGGATTCTGGGGTTTGATTTATAGCATTGGGCACTTGTCCCTCACATGTTTTTGCTATGCCTGGGGATACCCCAGGGTGACTGTGGTTTTCTCTTTCTTTCAGTGTGTGTGTGCGCATATGCGCGTGTGCAGAGAAAGCATGCAAGAGCAAGAGAGGTAGTTCTGAGCCATTTGCAGGATGTAGAGCCTTCGAGGCTCCTAAATTATGACAGAAGAGCACAGGGCGTCCCTGAGGCTTCTTTCTTCCATGCAGTCGCACACACGTGCAGTTTGCATCCCTGCTGCCTGCAGCTGAGCCACACTCTGTGCTGGGCATTAATCTTCTCACGCCTCACAGCAGCTCCGTATGGGAGGAGGAATTGCCCTGCTGTAAGGAGGGGGACCCAGGTTTGGAAAGACTCCTTGAAGTGCCCGAGGCCCCAGTTAAAAAGTGGCAGAGCCTCCGTCTGGATCGGGACGTTTAATTCCAGCCTTTGTTTCTGCCATTCTCCCGCTTCTGCCCAGACGACCACAGTGGGGGTGGCAGGGTCCTGTGGGCTGTGCTTCAGGCTTTGGCAGTGACTGCCATGTGGCCTCTACCCTCTTGCTGCTGTGTTGCATTCGCATGATGCCATTGGCCCACCAGCCTTGAAAACAGCTTTGCTGAAACCAAACCAAACTCCAGGCTATTGTCCGGGCCCACTCAGAGGTTCTCTGTTGATACGTTGACTGCTCAGGTTCAGAAATTGGTTCTTCCAATGCCTCTGATGTAGCAGAAGAAAGGAAGGTCCTGCAGTGTCAAGCAGTAAACCCAAGCACCCCTGGACAGGGCCCAGGGGTTCCCACTTTATCCATAGAACTGAGTTGCAGGTTTTCTGATTCTACTCACAGAAAAAGAATTTTCAAGACAAATCAGTGAGAGGTGTAAAGTTTCGTATTGGACAAAAAACATAAAAGTATAAGGAAATAAGAGTGTGGGACCCTCAAGAGAGATCTAGAGCTGAGTATTTTCATGGGGTTTTGGGAATATTTTTAAGATGGATGATCAAAGACGTTGTTAGTTAATTTTCTCATGGCTGAGACAAATTACCCAAGACCCAAAGTTAAAGGAGGAGAGGTTTATTTAGCGCACACAGTATAGAGGTTGCTGACTCCAAGGCAGGGTGCCATGGCAGATGGGCATCGCAGAGGAGAAACAGTCCATGGCAGGCAGAAGGTAGCAAAGCAAGCAAGGGGACCAACAAGCGACCTTAGCAGCTTCTTTCTGTCCCTTTTTATAGTCTGTCTAGGCTCCTGGGATGAGGGGTCTCAAAGCAATCAGTGGACTGATTTAGTAATCACACACCCTTAATCCCAGCACTACATACTCTAGATCCAGCCACCTCTGAAAAAGCTCCACCTACAGCCGCATGAGGCTTTGTGGGGGACATTCAGACACAAACCATAACAGATGCGCATTCTCATCTTCTGTCAGGTCACTCGTCTGGCGGGCTGTGTTAGAATGCAGACCATTTATACGTGTTTGAAGTTGAGCTCCACTGCCCACTAATATTGCCATTTCCTTAAGGATGGAGGAAGTATAGTTTACAGGTGAAAAGCACAGGCCCAGAACCAAATGTGCAGGATTACTGTGTCTTTAGGACTCTTAAGATTTTTTTTTTTTGAATGACTTTCCTGGAAAGGGAAAAAGCAACTTGTATCTTGAAGTACTGCAGTTCCCCCCATCACCAAAGCATAATTCCAAATGCTGATTTGCTTGTCTCCTTTCTATCCATCTTTATTTCTTCTATCCTTCCACATGGGGTCTGGGAGCTGAACGGTGGCTGAGCTGGGACACAAATCCTGGTCTCGTCTCTCATCTCAAGCTCCCTCTGTCCTCTGGGCCACCTTCATGCTCCAGACTTCCTCTCCTGTCACAGAGGTGGACACCTCCGAACCAAGTCTCACCACCTGGGCTAGAGGTCAAAGGGATATGGGAGCCTTCCTCCTGGTCTTTGAGACACTCCCTGGTTTCCGGGATGGAAATAGCACATCAGACCTGGAACCAGAAAACACAGATTTTACTGCGGACTTCTGTGGCACTGCCTTTCAGGTGTTACAAGTCCTGGAAGGATCTCACCCTCTCAGCTTCCTCCACCTTACAGATGAGGCACTGAGCAGAGAGGGAATCACATCAGGGAAGCGGCGGCTCTCCTTGCGGGGTGGGGCCGCAGCTTTTCCTGTGCGTCTACAAGTGGAAGGGTGAGCACTGTGGGTCCTCGTGGAATCTCCTCTGAGGAAACCGAGCCCAGGAAATGGGTGGAGATGGTCCTGGATGCTCAGCTGGAATTGATGGTGCAGATGAAAGAAAGCATAGGAAATGGCCAGGGCTCGCTTCTGGGCAGCAGCCTGGACATTTGCACACACGAAGGGGTGGAGGCTCAGCATCTGGGGATCTCAGTGTCAGGGCCCTGCAGCCTCCTCCAAAGGGAAGACAGATATGAATTCCTATCCAGCTGTCAACATGGGGCCCCTTACTTGGCATCTCCAGGTGAGTTCTGGCATCGCACGATGGCAGCAAGGGCTCCCCCTCTGAGAGTTCCCCAGCACCCCGCCCCCCACAGGTATGTGATGCTCCTAATGCTGAGCTGGGGAGGAAGTGGTTTGAATCCCACATCTTAATTTACTAAGTGGGGCAGTCACTCTCTGGGTTTCTTCTTCAGCTCGGGCCCAGCCCAGGCTGGATGTGGTTTCCTGTCTTTGTGTGTGGCTGTTCATGTGTGCTTGCGCCTGCGCAAGTCTGTGTGCATGAACATGTGTCACCTGCCTTTCATGATCCCTGTGACTCACATCCATGCTGAGGAGCCCAAGACTCATGTGGAGATGTCTGCCACTCACTGAGACACCCATATACCAGAGCTCATGGGGAACAAATCTCAATGGGGGGGTAGGGAGGTATTTCCCTGGAGAATCAGATAACAACGCAACTCACAGAACAGTCGAGCAACATCTGCTTCTTCCTTTCGAGTTGATCATGCACAGATTTTCTTAAATCTTTGACTGTATCAGTTGTATTGGCTCCTTATTTTCTTCAACTATCTCTAGGTCTTAGAGGCACCCTGATGGCCAGCCTGGCTGTCTTGGGTAAGGGATGGGAATTACTGAGCACTACTGCTCTGCGGAGGACCTGGAGTGAGCGAGGAGGTGGGAACCCTGAGATCTAGATGTGAATCTCCAACTGGACGTCAACCAGTGACTTCACCTGGCTGAGCCCCAGTTTCCCTGCTCTGTCTGGGAAAAATCCTTCCTTGCATGGTCAGTCCAAGGCCTGGGGCAGAAGAGTTTTGTGAGTTGGCCCGAGCCATGCCAATTGGTGTTTGCATGTGTGAATGCCACAGCCACAGGCAGGGTACCACCTCTGCACAACTATTGGGTCGGTTTTGGGGACTCAGAGAAATACAGGGCCTAACTCTGTCCCCAGAAACCAGCAGTCTATTCTTGTTTCCGGGAGCAGTCTTGGGTTGTGTGTGCCTTCTCTGCCTACTTGGATTTTGGGGCACAGTCTGCTCCCCTGTGGCTTTTTGGTGATGAGTCCTTAGCATGCTTGCCTGCCCCTCTCCCAATGCTTCCCTCTCCCTTGCTCGCCCTACAGGAAGGGGAGTGGGAGGGGTCTCAGGCCACTGTCTCACTGGGGGCAGCTGAGCCAATGAGGCCCAGAGGAATCTTAGCGGCCCTAAGACCACCCGGCAAGATGGCAGCCAACGTGAGATCAGATCTCTCGCCTGCTTTGTTGCTATTGTTTCAATGTCTTACCAAGACTTAATGTTCATTTACGCTTGCTGTGTGGGATATGTAATATAAAGATTTCATACCACGTAAACGTTATTGAGCTGTAAAAAAAAAAAAAAATAAAAAAAGGAATGTACTCTGTTTTGGCTACATTATCTGACACAGAAACCT
>RJWT010038237.1:0-12901 GCA_004365215.1 Cuniculus paca
ATACATATGGATGATGATTTTGATAGTATAGTATTCTGTAAATTCCTGGGCACTCAGCACTCATTCAAGCAATGCATTTTTTTTCTTTGAAACCAGCAAAACAGCTGGATTATGTGGACCGAGAATGTCCATTTTAATAATAAGGCTACTATGTTGATGGAAAGACCCTGAGACTTTCCCTCAATCCTACCTTAACATTTGGCTTCTTGGAAAGCTTCCTGCTTGGGGTAGTCAGCTAGTACTGAAGCTCATCTTTGTCAAAAGTTTTTGCTCGGTGATTTGCTTTTATTTGCCTTTTTAACCTTTCACGTTTTGCTGTAGCACGACATGGCTCCCTTGCCCATTGACTTTCATGAAGGCATCTATGGAAAGTTTTGAAATCCACTGGTTAAAAGGGAAAAGTGCTTTTGTGTTTGATCGGTATGAAGGTAGTTAGAAACAATGCTGAGTCACACTATAAAACAGCTGCACTGCAAACACAACGAGAGAGGGCTGCATCCTTGGCTTTGAAATCAGCAAACCTGGGCCCTGGCCTTCAAAGGGAAAAAGCCTGTCCAGTCTCCAAGTTTTATTTACCTTCTCTTTAAATATCAACACCCTTGGAGCATTTATTATACTCAGCCTTTTATTTATTTAAACCTCACAATAGTCCCATAGATGAAACATGATCATCCCTATTTTATAGATGAAGAAACTGAGGCTCAGACAGGCTATGAAGCTTGCTCAAGGATATACAGCTAGCAAATTACAGATTCCAATTCTCATCAGTATCACAAGGAGTCTGATCTCTGAGTGCTGAAATGTGTCTAACAACAGCACCATTGTTGACACTGTGGGGATCAAAAGACATAATCTTTTTAAAATTAAGTCATATGTGCATGTAAATTGTTATAATTATTAGAATGAGGTCATTTAAGAAAAAGGAAAACAGAAAAAAATTACAGAAAACAAAAAAATGTACACATCATGACGAGGAGAAAGTACACTCAAATACTTGTAAACTAGAGGTAACCAGTTCTATGTAAACCAACTTAGAATTTACTGAATACATTTGCTTTCTTGACACTGCCTGCCACATCAAAATATTAAATATGTTACATTAACATAAATAAGGCAGGATGGAGAGCCATTCCTCAATTCACTTATCTCTAGATACATCTAAGTTAAGTGTGAAAATATTCAAGTTTAAATGTTTAAGTTATGAAGTTCATTCTACAGAAGTCCAGTCCTGACAAACCAGGGACAAAAATGTAAGTAACCAATAAACTAGGAGGTATAATTGGTTTACTTGTAGGACATATGGGGATCAGGGTATGTGAAACAGAGACATAATGTTTTTTAAATCTCTGCCATTATAAAGCACGCACAATACCAAGTTATTTTTTATTTCCAAATCAAAGTTTGAGTAGATCCCTACAAACATTAAATTTAGAAATAGTAGTCAAAATGCTTTATAAATTTATAGTTAAGAACAAGCCAGGTGTGGTGGTACATGCCTGTAATTCCAGCACTTGGGAGGCTGAGGCTGGAGGATCGCTGCAAATTGGAGACCAGCCTGAGCTACAAAGTGAGCTCAAGGCCAGCCTGAACTACTTAGCAAGACCCTGTCTCAAATTACAAAAAAAAAAAAAAAAAGACTAACCAAAAACTAAAACAACAAAAATTTTCAGAAGACTTATCTGTCATATGCCCTTTCTCAACAATGTATAAAAACCTAAATGTTTAAGAAACAAAGCCAAAATGTGCTTTTTCCTTGAGTTCATGAGTTTCTCGTGCTAGGTAAGTCCACACTTAGCAATGGGCTTCTACTTGTCTCCTCCGGTCAGAATTCTTTTGACAGGTAGTGGATGAAGCTCGAGAGAAGGCAAGAAAGAGGTCCTTTCCTACCTTCCTTCTATTGGCTGCACCAGAGCATCCAACAGAACCTTCCAGCCTTCAGGTGGAGGCCAGGGCTCCATGCACCAACTGTGTGGAGTATCTTGGGTAGCCACACCTCCAACAGCATCCAACAACTGACTTGCCTCATTCTGGTTCCCTAGCACTAAATGGGCTTTATAAACTGATGGGTAACTTAGGGTTGTACAGACAAATATGAATATAAATAATAGCTAGATCAATAGTAAAAGGGACTATATCACCCAGTATATCTCATTATGAAAATGTAAATCTGTACCCAGTGTCTATATAGGATACCCTTTTGCAAGTATAGGGACTTAAAACTTAAAATTCATGTGTATGTCCCTTATAAAGAAATATTTTTCAAATCCTTACATTTAATGGTGAATAATTTCCCAACTGGAAATGGGAATATTTCATCTGATTGATACTGAACTAAGAGTCTGTTAGTAGAAAAAAAAATCTTTCAGTCATAAACTTGTATTACAGTTAGTGCATGTTTAATGATTTGCTTTTATTGAAAAGAATACCATCTTCTGACATTGGGGCTGCACCAGAACATCAACAGAATGGACTCCATACTCGTAGTTTTTAGCTGATCTCTGCAATTGCAAAGACTTCTCTCCTGAAAACTGGAGTTGTGTCCTGCTAAATGGTTGAATTATAGGACCAGTTATGCAGCTGCTGCTCCGGTCTTTCCCTGTTTGTCCAGAAGTTGGAAGAGGTTCACGCTCTTAACATTTTCAGATGGTTTTGTAAAGTTGCAAGGGTCCTGTCCTTAGAGAGAGCAGCACAGAGGCAGATTACACTGGGATGGGATGGGCGGGCCAAAGAGCTGAATGCACTGCCCATCTGGGGGACAGGAAATTTCACTGCTTATGTCCCTACTGGTCCCTGTTGACTTTATCAGAGCCCTGTGGCCCCCAGCTGCTCAGAGATCGATTTTACTATGTCAAGTTAGATCACACTGCCATTGCCTCAAAGAAGATGATCGAGAATTTGTTTTAGGATAAATAGAAGAAATACAAATAGGAGAGTTGACAAACTTGACCAGATTTTTTAAAGAAAAGAACAACAACTAATTGATAGAATTTGCAATGTTTTGGAAAGCCTCCTTGCCCCTAAATTTCACTAGATTATACATTTTGAGAAGAAAAGAAGCTAAGCCTGGTGGTGAATGCCTGTAATCCCAGCACTCTGGAAGGTTGATGCAGAAGAGTTCAAGCCCTATCCGGCAACTGAGTGACATTTTTTTTTTTCTGAGTGAGATTTTTGTCTTCCAAAAATAAAGTTTGTGTTTTGTTTTATTTTGTTTTGTTTTGTTTTGTTTTAGGGTTGGGAATTTAGCTTAGTTTATTGTACCAATAAACTTAATTAATTAATTTTTTAAAAGAAAGGCTAGGGATATAGTTCAATGTGAAGGCTTTGGGATCACTCACAAATCCTGGAAAAAAATAAAAAGCTAAAGCATGATAAAGGAATCATCACTTGGGGAACGAAAAAATTAATCCTCTTGGGAAATTTTTTTGCAAGGAATTATAAGAATATATCTAGGTAAGCCCTAATTGATAGCTTAGGAAAAGGCTAGTTTCAAAAGGCACTCATGAAAAGAAAAAAAAAATCGAAAGGCACTCACGAAGTTTAACATTGGGATGGAGTCTACAATTCTACAAGGTTTATGATCAAAATTTTGTTTACTTTGATTTTTTTTCCCTTTGGATTAGTTCCATTTAATTAACAGTTAACATGGCCCATTTGTGATACCAAAAAGCATGTTTTGCAGCATTTTGGGGGCCTCAACAATACCAGCAACAACAAAAAGGAAAAATAATATTATTCAAGGAATGTTGTAAGCCCAATCAATAAAATCCAAATGAGTGTATGTCATTCAGATCATGTGGTTAAAGTTTTATTTTCCAGATTTTACTCTGGAGAAAGAAAAAGTAATTTATTTAAAATGACTGAAAAAGAAGGGGTCCATTCAAGTCTTTATCAGTATAGCAATAATAGCAGTTGAAACAATAGGCTGACACATGGGAGCTTCTGAGGCAATCAAAATTTTAACTCTTTCTAGGTGGCATTACCCACTTTGGGAAAAAACAAATAAAACTTTGGATTTTAGGTGGTTTTAGTTTTGTTTTGTTTTACATATTTCTCATGCAACTTGATTTTTAAAAGGCAATCTTTAATTTTTGTCTTGTGAAATGACTGTTAAATTCTTTAAGGGACTTCAGCAAATATAATTGAACAAATCCTATGTTTAACAAGTTAAATCATTTCTGCATCATTTTCTTTTCTAAAGAGAATTATCTTTAAGTACTAATTCAGCAATAGTGTTTTTAATAAAATACAGACATTTTGTTTTTTATTTTTTTTTTTGAACAATGAAAACAAACCACTTTTATTTGTTCATGGAAACTGGAGAGAAAAGAAGACAGTAACTGACATTTTCCTGCATATAAATTCATAATTCAGAAGCTCCGTGATGGGCTTTCGAAAGAGGGTAGGAAATCCTTGATAAGTTTTAAAACATGTTTACATATTTCTGGACCATAACTGCTTAAAATGTCACAAGATTTCTGGAAGACATGAGATATATCAGTGAGGTTAAATGTGGAAGATAATAAGAATTACAATTCAAAATACAATTGCAAAAAAAAATGCAGTTTCAGAATCACAGTCCTTCCGAGACTTGTTCAGTCTAGTTACCTGTCTAGACATGCAAATTGAACTGAAGATTTGAAGCAATTATTCAGATAATTCAAAGAAAAAAATCTCTTCCCTGAAAAAAAGATTTGGGGAGTCCGAGTTGTATGGATTGTTTGTCTTCCCTGCTCAATTCACTGGATAATTGCTCTTCACCCTGAGAGTTTGAAGAGGATCACAGGATTTGAGTCGTGGAGAAATTTCATGAACATTTCTGTCTCTCTCTCTCTTTTTTTTTTTATTCAACCTCAATGAAATGTGTATAATTTAAAGGAAAAAAGTAAAATTCTTAGAAAATCCCTTTTTAAGAAAATATAAAGTTCTTTTTAAAGGGATAGACAAATGTTACATTAATAATGACTCCCTTCTCCCCCCTCAAAAAATTTTCTGAAGACTAACCTACTAAGTACATTTGCTTTTCAGACGAGATGACAAGATTTAACAGAAGAGAACTAGACCCATTAAGCTAGCTGTAAACTGTGATGCTTCATGGTACAGATGATGTGGTACTTGTATATTCTTGCAAATTACACAATTTAAATAAGGGGAAGAGTGTTACCTGTGCACCTTGGACATGCAAGGGTAGTCAGTGATAAATGCTTGAATAACAGTCTAGCTATGAAATTGTTAAGGTTTAGAAATTCAATTCAGTCAGCTCAAGATAGATGACCTTTTGAGAATATTTTGAAAACCCATCGTGGATATATGTTTTTTAACTTTAAAAAGTAAATGCATAAAAACTCAAGTGGGTTGCAAATTTTGAGGCAAAAATCAGACAGATTAATAGCCCATGATATATATCAGATATTTAAATTAAAGTAAAATTTGAAATGCATTCTTGCCAGAGTTAATGCTACAAAAGCCTGCTATATGTCATGGAAGAAAATTAGAAGCATACTATTTAATCCAGGAATAGTTAAAGAAGTAAGCCTAAAATTTACTCCATTTGTTCTTCAAATAAAGCCTTGTGGACTACGTGCACAGAATCATATTGACTTTTAGTACTACCTTATAGAAAGGCTCGGGGACACTAAAAATTTAAAGGACAGTTCTCCAACAAACAAAAATATTATCAAAACAATATTTCCAAATATCAGAAAGGAAATGACTGCTATCTATTTACAAAAAGCCTAAACATTATGAAATTAGACAGACAAAATACAAAAAAAGAAAATAAATTAAAAATTAACTTTTCTATAAATTTAACTTTTCAGAACTTCTTTTATAATTCTGTAATATTTGAAAACATTTTCAAAATGGCATATTTAAATATTTTGAGATCTTAAGTGAAGACTGTTACGAAGCCTGTGGCAACATACCAACTATGGTCACTAAATGCTAACCTAATGGTATTATTAAAAATTATTTAACAATAAACACCTGAATGAACCGAACTGAAAATGCGTAATTCTAGAATAACTAAACTTTGAAAATGTATCTAAATTCTTAAAAACTAAACTTTAATTATTTGCAAGTATAATTTGGCAATTGACTTACAGTTCAGAAAAAAAGCAGATATGTCTAAATATTTTTACAGAATCTTTTGTAATATATTATAAGCACACAAGACATTATATCATATGTTTATATGAACTTTTTTATCTTTTATGAGCAGTATATTTGTTGTTTTGCTGTTAATTTGACACATCTGAATCAAAGCATTCACAATCCTTGAAATACTTTGAAGAGAATCATATACTATAGTTCTAGATATAACCACAGAACAAGCAAAACAATTAAAAATACATAGACTTTAAAAGATATCTACAGTATGTATTGTTTAAATATTCATTTATATAAACCTCTTTTTAAAAAATAACCGAACTATATAAGGGTTATGTTATTCCTGTAAAGTACGTTAAGTTTTTGCCACTTAGGAATATTTTCTTAATACTATAGAAATTCCTCATAAATTTAGGCTTTTCTTCCTGTTTGGTCATCTGGGTTTCAAGTTCATAAAAGTATTAAGAAGACCAAAACAAACAATTTTGGCTTATCATTTAACATAAGATACGACTGGAAAACAATGTCACTACTTATTTTCTCTCATAATAAATTATTGGCAAATTCTTAATTTTAAGATGAATATTTCAATTAATAAATATATTTAGTTAGGAATAAAATTATTGTAAGCAGTTAAAACCCTACTTGTACTTTTAAAAACAGCTTAAATCTTGATATTTGATAATATACTGCTATTTGAATTATTAAAAGGATGAACAAATTTCATTAGTTATTTTATTTCATAAAGTTTCATTTCCATGAAAAGCAAACTAAGAAGGTATTGATTGCTTAAATTTTTAATTTTTAATTTTTTAATTGAATTTTTAAAATTCAGCATTTGTAAGAAAATGGAAAAGTATGGATTCTGCATAGAAATACTATCTTAAAACATTTGATAAAACTAAAGACAATTTTAACAAATACAAAATTTTAGAAATTATTTTACTTAGACCCTTTTTAGATTTACAAAACAGAGCAACAAAATTTTACTTTCAATTCCAACCATTTAAGTAATTTGGTATCTTATTGCTCAAATTTTTGTACCTTCATATTTATTTCAATTTGTTTTTAAATTCTAAACAGTATAAAATCTAAAATTTGACACATACTCATTTGGTGGTTTTGGAAAGTCATAAAAAATAAAGATTTTTGGTTTTACATACATAAAATAAATGAACTAGTAAAAACAGAGACTGTGTTGCACAGTAAACTTTTACTGCATTTTATTTTTTTTAAAGTTGCTGAAACAATAGTTTTAGGTAAAAGAGTATTTTTATTTTAACCCAAAAACCATAATATCTTAAGTAACATTTTTCAGGGAAAACAATAATACGTTATAAATTTTGCATCGTGCCAACTCTCAGACTTAACTGAAACAGCTGCAGCCAGTTACAATTGTGATGCAAGATGTAACTCCAAACATAGCTCAAAATCATATCTTAATAAACTGAAGAAAAATAAATATCACATATCTTATGGGGTTAAAAAAAATTACACAGAAAATAAGAACTGTTATAGGAAGAATCAAAGCAAAGGAAATTTCAGTGCAGGTTTAGAAACTTCTAATCCATAGCTGTATAGTTGCATTTATTTTATTAATTAATTTATCTCAGTTTTTGAAAGTTAAGGAGGGACAGCTTTAGAATGCGTTAATAAGTTATCTGACTCAGCTGTGTCTGATGTTTACAAACATCCAAATTTTAGGCATCACCCAGGCCGCAGTTTAAAATCTCTAGCCAGACGTCTGGTATTATGAAGGCACAAACAGCCACTGATTATATAGTTTTAATACAGAGCTTTATCAACAGTAGCAAAAATATTAAGGAAAGCTCTTACTATCTCCTGAATTTGTTATCTAAATTTTGAAATGATCAACCCTTCATTAAAAAACTATGATGAGCTACATTTTTAAAAAATATATTTCTGAGTTAAAAGAATAGTGACATGATTTAGCAAAAAATTTATAGTGATACTTTATTAAATAAAAGCTATCGATGAAAACTAAAATGGCATTTTACTATTTTATTGTTTGCTGCTATTCATTTACCAGATACATTAAAACATTTAAAATAATGTTAAATCTGCTAACACAATCTTAAATTAATTTTTTAAGAACTTCATAGTATTGAAGAAATCTGTGCTCCAGTCTCTTAAAGTAGTTTCTAATATCAATGAAGACATAACAATTAAATGATATTTATTTTCCAAGTAAATTTTCAGATATTCCAAATGATATTATTTGGATTTTAATTGAAGAATTCTGATAAATGCTAATCTTTAACATCTTGATTAAAAAATGTTAATTCTTCACAATATTATAAAAAAATTTATTTGTGTTAAAATAATATTATTAGAAAAAATTTAAATGCAAAGAAAAATTTTCTCTTTGCTACTTTTAATGTAAATAGTAATATTTTAAAACTCTCAATGCTGGTCCTTACATTTTTTTACTTTAAGACATCATTTTTTTAACCAGATGCCTACAAGATATACAAAGCTGTATCTCAAAATATTTTGCAAAATGCCCAATAAAATAAATACTACAACATAATGATTTTTTTAAAATGACTAAAGAAATTGGACCCTATCTCAATGAAGTTTTCTAAAAGAAACAAAATTTTTTTTTCTTTTTTTCTGTCAGCTTCCTGTGTCTTTTCTATAGTAATATCCCATTGCTGAAGAACTTTCTATTTGTAACCTACCCCAAATAAAAAATTTAATTTAAGCATTCTCGATGACATCGTTCTGGGAGCTTACTTGACAACTATGGACAATGTTTCTTTTGCTGTCCAAATGTTACCAAAAAAAAAAAACCCTCAAAAACATTATACTCTCTGGTCGTGATTACTTTCACTATTAACTATAATTTTTAAAAGCATTTTTAATTCTCAAGATTTGTCAGGCATTCAGACAAGAGTGGGCTCGCAGCTTACCGGTAGAAAATAAATCAGCTACCTCAAAAGATATTGAACAAGTATAAATGTTAAAAATAGACAAGAAGACCACTGTACCCCTACCAATTTTCTCAGGTTACCTAAAAACATTGTGTCCTAGTTTAGATTTGGCCGGAGAAGAGCTAGTCTGCTTAGCTGTGTTAACTTTCCAAATCTTTTTCTTCAAACCTGCATCATAGCCATAGATACAGAAAGGAGAAGTGAATGAATATATAGAAGCATAATCATATATATATTAGATCTGATATGTTTATTCTACTTATGGATCTGACTAACTTATTATGCCATGGATAAAACTGTCCCAAATATTTCTTTTAAAAGCTAAGAAATATCAAAATACCCCATTGTAGACCCTAAATATGTACAATTACTACAAGCAAATTATATATTAACTAAAAAAGATTTTAAAAGGTCAAAAGTTGATCTAAGTAATTTTCAAACGACCCTTTGAAACCATTTGTACCATCATTTGATCACCGAGTCAAAGGTTATTGGCTAGATAATACAGTGATTTAAGAATGTTACTTATCCTCACTGATAATTCAAATCATTAATCTTGTAACCACATTTCACCCAGTTTCTAGGTCTAATTCTGTAATTGATATAAAGTAGTTATTTGGCCAAACATGATCCCAACCTTACCAGTTTTATTTTCCCCCCATGTTGGTGGATTTGGAAGTTTACTTGCTCAAGTTTGTTATATCTGAAATTTCAACTTTTTCCTGTCTGTCTGCAGAACATGGAAAGTACTAGTTGACTATTAATTCTGACAAAACCTATCTGTAATAGCTAGATGCCCTTCTCAGTGAGCATATTAAACAGACTTCTAGAAAAAAAATATAACCCTTGTTTTACGTTGCAGTTTCCCAAATGATTGGGGTTGCAGGATTCTAATGGGGTCCTGTAAGAACTTGATATTCAAGTCGTTACTACTTGTGGTATTCTTATTCGTGACAGGATTACGATGGATTTATTATCTCAGAATGTACTTTTGGAAAGCTACTATTATATTTTTGTTTGCCCTTCATATTTGTTGAATTTTCTCTGTTTCTAAGCATTAAATGTATTGAGTAACTCTAACCAGCACAAATGCTGATGGTTATAGTTAGAATTGTCCAGTGATAAATTGTTCAGACTTTTGAGGGTCCCCCTCATGGAAGTGCTAGAGACTTCCGGATGAAGTCCCCTCCTCAGGTATCCTGGGGACATACTTCTTGGTCACAGGCTCAGTGGGCTTTTGCACCGATTTCATTTGGTGAATCACTGGTTACTGCTACTTCTTTACTGTATTGAATGATTGGACTTCCAGCCATAGGAAAAACTAATGTGAGGTCCAGAAGGGAATTTATAAATTGGTATCTTTCTCCCTTCTTGTGAACTGTTCAGTGGGAAGGAAGCAGTGTTGGAATTAAGTTTTTTCAAGGTTAACTGCTTGTATTTAGTTTGATCTCCAAACAACATGCATGGTTTTGTTTTATATGCTTACCGTGACACTAAAGAAAAATCATGACGTTTAATGTGGAAATGGAGACACTGAGTCCATTTGCAGAGTTGATGGAGTCTGTCTGGGGAAGCCCCAGCTCAGGTACTACACGGCTGTCATTTTCAGACAACAGATGGACCAACACCTGCTTCCATGTCAGGGCACCTGACTTTGATTCTGGGTCTGGCGATGACTCTTGGTACAAATTTTTATACTAATTTCTTTACCTGGGAAATGGGGCTAATGCTCTCGCTGCTCCGGAGGATATGTTATGGTCCTGAATGAGGTGACATTTGGGTAAACTCTTGCGGAAGGTGAAATTATCGAATTGGTAGGGTGGGCAAAAGTCTGGATCTTCAGTCTGTTGATTTCATGGTTTGGAGCAAATGACTTCCTTTCTCTGAATCTCAGTCTTCTTGTCTACAAAATATGAACATTGGACTAGATGATCTCTACGTCCTATTGGACCTTTAAAAACCTGTGTTTGGGGATGATGAATTTTAGGGGAAGTGTTTGCCACTGACAAGACAGAGAAGTATGAAGCCATACAGGACGTAGGAAATTGTAGGGTGCCCTTTTATATTCTAGGTGCTCAGGTTAATACCCTACATTTCTGTTTGCTATTTTTTGTTTGTTTGGTTGGTTGGTTGGTTGGTTCGGTTTGGTTTGGTTTTGAGATAGGGTCTTGTTATATAATCCAGGTTGGATTTGAACTCACCACGTATCTTCTACTGGCCTCAAACTTGTGGTGTTCCTCCTACTCAACCTCCTGAGTGCTGGAATTATAGATGTACACCATCACATCTGGCTTGGTTTGTGTCTTACACCTCTGACATTTTAGGGATATTGTCCAGGAAGATACTGCAGAACATAACAAGTCCCACTGCTCCCAGGTATATTTGAGAGCCACTTAACACCCAACACTAAAGTAGCTCACCACAGATTATATTGTGGAAGAAGGTTAGATATTTGGCATTTCAACTTCTGTTTTTCTGTAAAGTTCATTACCTTTGAAAAACCAAACTGGGCAACAAATGGTTAGGGCGAGAGGCAAGTTGCATGAAAGAATGAAAAGGATGAAAGTTCAAGATGATTGTGTTTTTACTGCCTCAATTAATATGTAATCTTTATTGCAGCCTTGGCCTTAAAAATGGAATCTTAATAGTCTAATTAGATTTGTTTTCTTTTAAAAATATAATTTTGTCTTTCAAAATTATATTTTTGGGGCTCTAGCTTCCTTGAACACTGGACTTAGTACCACAAAGGAAAGCAATGGTGGATAGTTTGGCCAAAAAAAATGTCTCTAAGATATTTTAAACGACTGGGCACAAAGTAAGGGATCTCAGATTCTTTTTATAAGTATCTAACAAGAGACCTCAAAGTTGGTAAAAGATCTTCCAAACATTTCTCCCCAAACTCCCTAAAGACATCTTTTAAATTGTTCAGAGTATGGTCAGTTCTAATGGGTTTATTTTGACCCATCAGTAAGAGGAGACTGTGACAGCTCGTGCTGGGAGACGACAACATCCCATATCAGGAGTCAGAATGAACCAGGAAAAAAAACGATAGGATTTTCCCCCCACTTTTACTGTCTTATTTTTCCCTCCATTTCTTTTGTTGTAAGAATTATTCTTTATTAACCCCTTAGCTCCTCTGGCTGAAAGATTTTCTGCAACTGTATGCTGCAATGAGCTATGGATTTACATAGAAAGTAACCACCCTATGGGTCTTACATTTACACCTAGCTCTAAGGAACCAGTGATGTTTTTCTGAGCTGTGGCTTGGATTGTCTTGGGCAGCCTCTGTTTCCCGCTGCCAGTAGTCTGCTCTTTTTTCGTCTCATCCTTCTTCTCAGGACCATGCTGAGTTGGGAGGACTTGTGTGTATTTGTGTGTGTGTGTGTGTGTGTGTGTGTGTGTGTGTGTGTGTGTGTTTAGGAAATGGTTGGGGAGTGGACAAGTCACAGGAGTCCTTTCCATCTGAAAAGTTGTCAGAAAGCACAATTTGTCATCTTTTAGTTTTGGTAGTTATTCTCTGTCATGAACCTGATTACTATTTGATAGTCTCCTCCTTTGAGATCTTTCTCACCTGTTTAAGAAGATAAACAATTCAGCAATCCATGTGTCTTTGGGAAGTAAGATTATTTCTCTTGTCTTTGTCTATAGAATAAATGAATTGAGTTTGAGATCTTCCAACTTTAAGATCATTTTTTCTAGTGCCAGGCATGTAGAAGTAATCAATAAGTATTTATTAACTGAATAAGTGATGCTCCTGATATTCTGTTTCATGAACAGCAGAATGCCTATAAAGATGGCACAAATCAGAACTGTTTATACTGTAAATTTTATTTTTAAAGGCA
>RJWT010038238.1:0-12895 GCA_004365215.1 Cuniculus paca
AGATTTTTGAGGAACCACCACACTGATTTCCACAGTGGTTCCACCAGTCTACACCAAGTAACTCTTTTGACGATAACTATGAAAAATAACAATCTTTGTTATGTTCCTACCACCTTGTTTTGAAAGCCTGTATTGTTATTGTTTGGGTTTTTTTTTTTGGTTATTGTTGTTTATTTGTCTCTTTTGGTTCTTGTTTTCCTTGTATTGTTTTTCCCTCTTTAAAATAAAATAAAAAATACATAAAATACCCAAATAGAAGATGAGGCAGATGGGCTAAATCCTTAAGTCAAAATATGTGCCTATTCTGTATGTCATGTTAAATGGCCATCCTCCTGATATGAATGCTTATGGAGAAGCGATGAAGCCATCTGGCTTGTTGAATTGATGAGTATAAATTTCAGTGTTTATTCCTTGGTCTTTATCTTTTAAACTGAAAACTTGAGATGATCAAATATTTAGAAGACCTGCCAATTATAGGAGATAAAAATACATCTATCACAACTCCTTGTGAGAAAGAAAGAGTATGTTAGGAAATATAGAGAAATACAGTAAGAGTAGAGAAACAGTCCAGGTTTATCTATAATAACTTCAATATGTAGATGTAAAATGGAGAAAAAAGAAAACATCAAAGAACATCAGTGAATTAAGGGGGAAAACCAATATATTTTGCAATCTTTGAAAGCACAAGAAGAGTGTTTGTTAAGATACTAAATTAGCTGTGTAGGAAAAGATCATTAACAGTATTGATGACCTTGACCAAAGCCCTTTTAATGGAGTAGCTAAGGAAATGGAATTTCTTTAGATGAAAATATGCAACTAAGAGAAAAAAAAAGAAATGAAAATTTGTACAGAAAAATTTTCTGAGCACGTTGGCTTTGGGAGAGGTGGCGGTGTGGTAAAATAGTTGGAGATAGTATAAAATTGAATGATTTGTTGTATGAATATTTTCTTTGACTTCTTTCTCACATACTGAATAATGGCACTAGAAGATATTGGTATAATAACATGATTGCTATAGAAGAGAAGGACAGAATAAAAATTGGAAAATATTTGGGGAAAGACAAAAAGAGTACTCATTTGATATATTCTTGGAAACTAAGAATAGAAGTGGAACAAATAACTCCATTTGTCTAATTTTCCTGAATAGTCAACTTCTGCTTTAAGCATCATACCAAAGTTTACAAAGTTCATTTAGAGTTGATATTTATGTCAAGAAAAGGATAACAGAGAAATAGATAAATCATAATCAATCAATACAGTCAATACTTCAATGAAAGCAAATACAGTGTGAGTAGATTGCTAGTGAGGAAGTCATAAGGTTATAGATGAAAAAGACCATTTAAGACTGAGAAATATTTGAATGGGACAGTTTCCAATTGATACTGAAAAAGTGTGACTGTTATTAATAAAAAATTAATAACAAAATATGAAAAATGGGATTTTCAAGGAAAAATAAGAGCTGAACTAATTTTTAAATAAAATAATAGGCAAATTGTATGCTTTTCATCATTTAAGAGTTTTAAATAAAAAATGGGCCAATGGTATGTTTACTTTTCCATCATTGTTTTGTGAATTTTTCCAGAGAATCCAAGAGAGCAAGGTTATTTACATACCCTGGGTTATGAAAGACTACAGGCTAGCAAAGTTGATCAAATTGGCAGAATTCAATTTTTACTGGA
Source organism: Cuniculus paca (assembly GCA_004365215.1). Taxonomy (NCBI): domain Eukaryota; kingdom Metazoa; phylum Chordata; class Mammalia; order Rodentia; family Cuniculidae; genus Cuniculus; species Cuniculus paca. The sequence continues at coordinate 1,680 of RJWT010038238.1, forward strand.
GGCTACCACAAAGAAAACACACGTTTAAAATTTGAGACAAGAAATTCAATCTTGACAGTAGAAGAGATTCAAGAAAACCACCCCTTTGTCCCTATTCACTTTCTAGTTGTAAAAGTTCCGTGAAAATAATTTTACCTAAAATAATTATTAGAAATAAGTGAATAGAAATTGATATTTTTTTGAATAAAATTTTTAAAACGGTCCTGAAATTAAGTAGGAAAGTATGTGTGTGTGTGTGTGTGTGTATATGTGTGTGTGTATGTGTTACATGTAGCCTCATAATATTTTAGATTGATTTTAATTATTAGGATATAACATTTTGCAGGCAGATAAATTTAAATAATTTACAGTAAATTATTCTCTTTTAAAAATATAGTCTAGAAGGAGAAGTTAGAGGAATGTATATTTGGTATAAACAAATGTGACTTTACAAAATCCTTTACTCAAGTAATAAATGAAAGTGGTTCATTTTTGTTTTGCAAAGTATTTATCTTAGTATTGTTTTAAATTTGAAGTTTTCTCATTAGTTTTTAATAATTGTATAACTTTTGTAATGCTCCATAATTTTGTAAGTCAGTATATTAATGTATGTTAACAAATAAATCTAAAAACAAAGAAATTGATTGAATAAAATACTATTCTTTCAAAGAAATAAACAAGAAGTTAGTAATTCAAGAAGCAGTAATATTGAGGAATATGAATTTCATGCCCTGAAAAAATGTGTATGATACTCAGGGATCTAGAACTAACATATTTTATCTCAATCATGAAGTTGGTAGGAAAAACATCCTGAGGAACATGAGAATTCTCATTGAAAAATAGGTTGATATTAACATATATACACTTAAAACTTACATGTCATGGTCAATATTCTGTATCAACTAACTATGTTAAGGGAATCCTAGGTAAAAGAATATTCTTGGTAAACCACTTTTTAAAATTGTACCTGTGAGGTTTTTCAGTAAACTGAGTAAAGAGAATCCATTTGGTGAAGGTCTAGATTGGTCTCAAAGGTGGAGACAATCTTTTCTTCTTGAGTTGGGACATAAATGTTCTGCCTTTGGACATAGAGGCTCCTGGTTAGAATCCGTGACTTATACCATTGTGTCCCCATAAGCCACAATTGTGAGACTTTGGTCCTCAGATTAGGATCGATACTATCATTCCCTTTAGTTATCAAGGTTTTAAATTTGGCTCAGTGCACATCTCTGGCTTTCTTGTGTCACTAGCTTATAGGCAACACGTTGTGGGAATTTCTTGGCCTCCATAATCTCGTGAGTTGATTTCCATAAGACATCACTTGTTTGTTCTGTTTCTACTATAACAACACTAATTCCATCATACTTGCTATATGTGTCAACATCTGGAGTATGTTTTTAATTAACATTTACAAAATGTTTTATGAATTCAAGAGAAAAACAATAAAAGCAAGATTTATATATCAATGTCTTGCAGATTGGAGAAAAAGGAATAATTATGAAAAGAAAATGAAGAATGTTATATCTAGAAAACTATGAACTTTTTCCAATTAAAATGAAGGAATTCTTAGACATATATAGGATTTGCTATTTCATTATTCACTCCTTTTCTCTTACCTATGCTGTTATACCTGACATTTTTTGAGAATTTTCTTGGCCCTCATAGACATTCGAGTTTGGCATTCCCTCCTTGGTGTGTGAGTTCAGAATATCACGAATTTCCCCCTATTTTTCTTTACTAACGTGCAAATCTGATCACTACCAAAAACTGTAGAAAATGCCATAGGCCCAGAAAATGAGATTAGACATAGCTTTATCTGTCCTGTGACAATGCAGGGGACAAAATGTAGAGAAGAAAAAAATAAAACAAAGCAAAAAAAATTTGTGTGCTTGAATCAATCAGAAAATAGAATAATTGGCACAATATAAGGCAAAAGCAAATGAACCAGTAAAAATAAGAAGAAAATGTATGGAAAGAATTATATAGAATGATCAATTGATTGTCCCAAAACATCTTTTACTTTCATAATTTCACATCTCAGATTCTCATTCAATTAATTTACTAATAAGACTTTTTCTCACTTTTTTATTCCCCATCATCAATTGGTTAAGGCAATAAATGAAAGAGAAGTCAAATTTAGGAGAAATTTTCTGTAAAAGAATTAGGTCCAAAGGAAAAGATTAACAACAGAATTTAAATGAGTAAAAAAATTCATAGAAATTATGACCAATTTATTATATTTTGTATGATTTTTTCAAAATGTTGGATGTATATCATTCACTGAATATATTTCATAATAAAACATGTAGAACTCAGCAACAGGGTTTTATACTGCTATAAAAAGGAAAATATACTCTTCTTACTTTTGATTACAAATGAGAGAAGACAAAACAATACATATGACTAAAACCCTATGATTTTCACATAAAGGCTAATAGAAAATAAATAGAAAATAAATGCACACATTAATTCCCTTCTATTCCCTGATTATTGCTTTTGAGCCTGACTTTCCTAAAGTTTTTGGAGTATTTAATTTTTGATTCCTTGAATTCATCTTGGGGACAAATGAGCTATATTTTAAGTAGTATTGCTGAACTAATTCATATTTTATGTTGCTGGAGCAACTTTTACTGCATTCTTTCTTGAGTTAAGAAGGTATTTCTGAAGAATCCCAATTCACACTTTCAGTTGTAAAGAATATTCCTTTACCATCAACAACACAAATGGGTCTTTATCAGAGATTTCATTAAAGGAAAAAAATGTGGAAGGGAAGGAGAGAGGAAAAGGAGGAAGGGAAAAGAGAAGGAGGAAGGGAGGGAGGAAGAGATGAAAGAGAGAGAGAGATCTTGAGGGTTCAGTAAGAATCAGCTAGAAAAAAATCAGTAAGAAATAGGTAGGTAAAAAAAAAGAAAATGATAGGATGTGGCTATTTTATTTCAATCAGAGTTTCTTACGGAGCCAGAGAGTGATTTGTTGTGTTGGGAAGAACTGTGCATTGTAGAATGCATTGGAAGGAACGCTAGTCTTTACTCAGTCATTGACAGTAGGGCTGTCTTCTCTGGAAATGACAGCCACAGATGTCTCTCAGGAAAAAAGTGGTCCCCAGATAACAACTACAATATATTTTCAGTCTCTTTCAGGTGAATTTTCCAAGATACAATCATTACCAGTGATTGTAATTACAGCATATGTAATTACTCATACTTCAAGGTGTCTCTGTTTTAAGACATTTAATTTAGGGTTAAAGAAATCGAAATTTCTCTAAAAAGATTAATTCCCCAACCCTTTAAATAAAAATTTAAATTCAAGCAGATATTACTTTAGTACCTGAACTTTTTAAAGATAAAGCATTCATGCCTAGCCAAAAATAATTTCAAGAAAGAACTCTCAATATAAACATTTCCTTAAACTCTTCTCATATTTACATTTTATAGATTATAGTTAAATATTTTCAGTTTAAAGCACATATCTCACAGCAAAGAATAGGTGCATAGGGATGTTCTTGTCAGGAAGTCTTTGTCAACAGGTAACGTTATTATGCACCTACATAAACATAATGTTTCTTCTTTAGTTTCTTTATTTCCTGCAATAAGAGTATTTTCTGCTCAAATATGAATACTTGGGTAACACTTCATTTGTAATTAGGGGACTCAATATACTCATCACCGTATTTCTCATATTTTTAGAAAAATATTTTACAACAGAAATTTACTATAATTAACAAATATTTCAAGGAAAAATGCCATGTATCAAGCATAGTGTTTGACAAGGTGAAAGACTCCAAGAACTGTATGTTTGTATGAACCTTTTCAAATGTTTTCTAAAATTCCAGTTTTCAGTCAAGTTATTACTGATGAAAAACAAGTTGTTTCTTGTTAATCACTACACTGAGAATCAGCTCCAACATGCATTTTGTATTCAGATAATTTATTATTTTACCATTTAAAGCTTTAATTAATACTGTTCAAGTCAAATTCTTCTCTGAATGGGTAAATTTAAAGACTCTGTGTTGGATAACATTATTAAATCCCCAAGGGAAAGCATTCTTTGTGAATGCAACTGTACTAACCCTTGTTCTCTTCTCAAAAATTAAGTGTCCCTTCCTTTTAACTGAATGTATGTGTACTGCCTCTCATGTCACATTACACTGCAATTTTTAAAAATAAAATGTTTCTTGGGCACTTGTTATGGTTTTGATCTAGAATGTTCACCGAATGGTTGAAGTATGTGTGGAGGGTACTAGATCTGGGTTTCTAAACTTATCGGTAGATTTGTATCTGAATGTGCTGTTAAAAGGTAGGGCCTGGTAGGAGGTGCGCCACTCATAATTTGACCTGGAATGGTCCATCTGCCTCCCAGGCTGCTCCCTGGTCACTCTGATTCCTGGCTACTATACGGTGAGCAGCTGTCCTACACTCAGGTCCTTCTACTATTCCGTTTCCACTTTTGAACCAGCAGAGGAGGGACTGTTACGAGGTAAAATAAACTTCTTGTCATTTAAGATGTGGGTGTCAGGTATTTTATTCAAAAAATTAAAATGTGATTAAGACAGGAATGTTTGGATATCACTAACATACGTCTAGGATTCCACTGCTCAAAATCACTAAATGTTTGAGTTGGTAGAAATCTGATAGCCCTGCAACTCAGAAATTTTTCTATTAAAAATGGAAAAATGGAAAGTGCAGGGAATGGAATGAGGCTTTCTGGAAGTCTCACTCAGGACACAAGGGAGGCAAACTTGTCTCCACTTATGCAGGGTAAGTCTGGAGAGGGACGGAGGCTCCAAGGAGAGACAGCAGGCTGGACTGGCAGTGCTGTACCCAAGAGAAGTCCACAGCTGTGATAAAATGCAGAACCAGCATGGTATTTTTAACCGGGAAATGACACCTTCCATGAGTCATGCTGGAATTGGAAAGGAAGTCCCTTAGTGCAGCACCCACCATATTCGAGACAGTTTAACTAGGAACCATTTTTGGAAGGTATTGTTTGGGACTAAGCCAAGAGCAACTGTAGAGCAGCTACAGCCAGGGTTTCGTGTGTCACCCTGACACTGTGACTAGATGGGAGATGGCCATGGGAGACAGTCACAGAGAGGGTGCAGGCTGGACATAGACTCTGCGCAAAGTTTAAACTGAAGCCATGAGGGTACCAGGGACGCTGCCCTCCATGGTGAAAGTCAGGATTGGGATGTGCAACTGCCAGAGGGGACTGAGCCTCAGAGCATTAGCATTAAGTCCAGCAGCTTCTTGGTCCACTCCTATTCTTGCCCAGCTGCCTCCATCAGCACAGTACTCAGTGGTGTGCTTGCTTTACCCATCTACCAATGTGAACAAGTGTACAGCTTGCCTGGGACAGGTGCCACAGCCTGGGGTGTACAGACAGAGGAGCCTTGGATCAGGAGGGAACATCAAAATTCAAATCATGAAGAGAGGAAGAAAGTCATAACCTGAGGTACACAGAGGTACATGAAAAGTAGGAGTTACCAGAGTGACCACAGCTGTAATATTAACTGGTGAAAAGCAGGAACAAGACAAGGATGTCCACTATCAGCACTTCTGTTCAATACAGTGCTCAAAACAGCAGCCAGGGTAATCAGGCAAGAGAAAGAAATAAAAGGGGTATTTACAGGAAAGAAAGAAATCAAATTATCATTATTTGCAGATGACATGATCCTCTACACAGAACACTCCAAATTTCACCAAAAGCTTTCTAGTATTAATAACCAAGTTCAGCAGTGTAGCAAGGTATACAATAAACACATGAAAATCTATAACATTCCTTTATACCAGTAATGAACACAACGAGAAAGAAATTAGGAAAATGATATAATTCACAATATTTTAAAGAAAAATTAAATACTTAGGAATTAACCTAGATGAGGAAGTGAAAGAATTCTACAATGTATACTACAGTACTCTGAAAAAGGAAATAAAGAATGACATCAGAAAATGGAAAGTATCCCTGTTCCTGGTGAAGCAGAACAATTATAAAAAAAGCCATATTTCCAAAGCTGATAAGAGGATTTACTGCAATCCCAATCAAAATACTGATAACATTCCTTAAAAGTTCAGAGAGAACATTCCTAAAATTTATTTCAAACCAGAAGAGAACCAAAATGGTAAAGGCAATCCTGGGAAACAAAAGCAAAGCAGTGGGTATTGCAATCCCAGAATTCAACTTGTATTATGAACAATAAAATATAGCTATAAAACAACAGTTTACTGCCAGAAAAACAGAAATATGGATACACAGAAGAGAATAGAGGGTACACAATCAATCCCATCTAAATATACTTAATGAGGGAAGGGCTGAAAAGATACGCTGGAGGAAAGATAGTTTCTTGAACAAATGTTCCTGGGAAAACTGACTACATGCAAAAGATTGAATCTGTTCCCTTCTCTCTCTCTCACATTATACTGAACTGAATTCAAATAGTTAAAAGATCCAAATGTTAAAACAGAAATATTTAGTCTCACAAAAGATAAAATACATAAAATTCTTGAACATGTAGTTGTAGGCAAGAACTTGCTGAACAGACCTCCAGTTGCACAAGAAATAACAAAAGTCAACAAATGGGAGTATACTGAATTAAAAAGTTTCAGCACAGCAAAAGAAATAATTAAACAGTGAGCAGACAACCTACAGGATAAGAAAAAATATTGCCAGCTATTCCTCAAAGGAGTAATATCTAGAATATATAAAGAAATTTAAAAAATGAGACCCCTCCCAGAAAAGACCCAATCAAAAAATGGGTAAGCAAAATGAATAGGAAATTCTTACAAGTAATATGAAAATGCAATAAATACATAAATAAATGTTTAATATCTCTAACCATTAGAGATTGCAAATTAAGACAACACTAAGATTCCATTTTATTCTGGGAAGATTGCCATCAAGAACTTAAATAATAACAAATGCTGTAGAGAAAATGGAACACTTCTATGCTGTTGATGAGAATGTAAACTAGTGCAACTACTATGGAAATCAGTATGGATACTCTTCAAAAAACTAAAAGTAGAAATTCCATTTGATCCATCTATTCCCCTTCTAGGTATGTTTACATTGATTTAAATATTACAGAGATTTAGATGATTTTTTTTCATATTTAGGAAAAAGAAGATAGTACTTTAGTGTCAGTGAGAGCCCTAAATGTTACTCTCAAGCTAACATTAGTGTTCTGAAACAAACACAAAGAAAAATCCATATCTCATATGAAATATGCAATTCTATTCAGCATAGCTTAGCATGATATTCCACACTATAGGACACACACACACACACACTAAGTTTGAAGGTTTTTAAAGTTTTAGTTCTCAAGAAATATGTTTGTTCAGTTGAATGAAAAACTGTAGTTTATACAGGACTATTCATTAAAATGCAGCTCACTAGTGAAATCATTTATTTTGACCACACTCTGCCTTATGGTGGTTTGAATAGGTCATGTTAAAACTCAGTTTTGATAGTTTGTTTTGAGCCGTGCATTTTAATTTTTTATTAAATATAGCACAAAATATTCTAGACTTCGTATCACCTGTGATTCTAGTGGCTCTCATTAGATTTTCCTCAGTTCTATAGTGAAATTGGACTTTCCTCTAATATACAATATACATCTCCTTTATCTTCAGATCCTTCTGGGAACAGGTAAGGAAAGCTTTCTCATCATTTATCAGGTCACAGTTATATGAGTGAGCTCAAATCCTCCCTAGTCTTATTTTTTCACCTTTATCTTTTATATTAAAATATTTTTGAATATTTGCATTAGTATTTTCATAAAGCAGAGAGAGTGTAGCTTACCAACCTTCTTCTTGTAAATCAACATCATTACTAACTTAACTGAGTTTATTCTAAGCATGGGCTGAGAAACCCAGAACATTCATTGGTAGGCACTCCTAATCATATGTGTCTGTTTTCAAATGGCATGAGCTCAATTCCTAGAAGCTATCTGTACAGTCCCAGCTCTTATCTGCAAGGAGGCTGTTCTAGGTGTGCCAGTCTCTAGGCCCAAGACTAGAAGCTTTGTTCACTTTTGAGAGGCTGGTGAAGGCAAATGTTTTGTGTCGAATAATCACTTCTGAAACTGTTTCCAGGACTGAAGCTTTGTTAAGCTCCTGTGGCTGGCAGATTGAAGTTTGGAAAATCTAAATTTTACTGGAAGTTCACCTCAACATTTAAAGTTTAAATATTTAAAATTTAGAATGTTCGTCCATGAATGAATGGAGGGAAGTTGCTTAAAACAAAGCTATCTGTAGAGAGGAGAATTCTGTACCACAGACTTCATGTTTTTATGAATTCATTGGTCCTTTAGGTTGCTCTATTCCACTATGCACAAAGATAATGCATGTTTGAATTCTTCATCAAACCTTTGATCCCTGGAAATTTTTAAAGGTTCTGCAGAGACACTTAAAGTTATTTATGCAAAATTGAAATGATGACCTTACATTCTAGTTTTCACATTTTAGGACAAAAAGATACTAAGCATTGCAGTGTCAGATGTGTATAATGCAAACAAGGAGCTGCTTGCTGCTGCTGGATGACATAATTATTAGAAACAGTGAAAGCGCAATACTCATTTTCCAAGCCTGAGTGGTTATTTCCCTATGTTAACACAACCTTAATTCTCATTTAATATTCTTCTAAGGCATTATGGCAATCCCAGCCTCTCTCTCCTTTCCCTGACAGCAATCATTTTGTGGGATTGTCATCATTACCATAGCTTTAAAATTCTTGTCTTTGTCACAGATTAAAGATGATTTCCTGAACTTACTGCATTTTCTTATTTTACATTCAAAATTATAATTATTTACACAATTTTTAAGCACTGTTTTTCTTGCAGCTTGCATTTTGGGTCTCTGTTAATCTTTTGTAAAGTGTGTTAACATTATTTCTTAAATGCGAAATTGGAATTTGCTGAGCTGGCAATACTAGCTCCAGAGCTATGTTCTAAAGAAATGCAGGTGCTGCAAAACTGCTAGAAACTGTCTCTTTTTATCCTGCTAATCATGGTTACAGTTTTATTAACTGTTTGCCTTTGTCTCCTGCCTGTTGTGATCTGGTTTTAGTTCTCTTGTCTTGAAGGCACTGGGAAATATCTAATAGAAATGAGACTGCAACATAATTGCTTCACACTGAACAGAGAAATGAAATCATCCATTGGAGAACTGTGTAGGTGTAAACAGGATCCTAAAAATATGTGAGAAAATAACTCTAGTCTTTATTCACTAAGTAGTTCTCATTTCTCTCACATGATCACAGTATCTGAAAATAGTTTGAATATATAAAATGTCTTTTATCTAAGTTTATCTGTGTACTTAAAAATTGTTCTTTGGTGTAGTATTAAGCAAAGATGTGCCTAGAATAAAATCTTCATAATTCTGCTTATTCAAATAGATAAAAGTAAATATAAATATATTAAATTTCAGGTGAAGAATCTTAATTATTAATGGGATAATGCTGTAGATCCCAAATGACAGTTTCTTATTTAGAAAAAAAAACACAAATGAACAAATGAGCAAACAAAAATCCATAATTTGTCCTAGAAATCTTTTCTTAACATTTTCCCATAGAATGATAGCTCTAGAGAATTCTTCAACATGGTTCAAAATAATGTACTGATAAGTTTTTGATCATTTAGTCAAAAATTTTAGCCAAAAGAGCACTTGGTTTAGAATGTTTCCATCTATGTGCAACTTTGTTTAAGCATAGTAGACATTATATTAAGAAAGGACATGAAAATATTAAATATCAATACCACCACTAAATACTGAAGTATTCTCTATCAAACAAAATCAAACATGGATCTTGCAGTAGTAAAAGTACAAAAGATATTTTACATAGCTATTCTATAAAATAGGATTTATGGAAAGAATTTGAACACTTTGAAATAAACAATAAACCAAGATTATCATATCATGTTGGTACATGAATGAATGACATTTCTAAAATACACTACAGTATTTGAAACTAATCTGTTTTGTCTTCCAATGTAGTTTAAAAGTCATTTTGAGTAAGAAAAAACATACTAGTAACATGCTTATATGCTTCAAAAATGTTTGACATCATCAATGTAGAAATTTCTATGAACTCATTTTTATCATACAAAATATCTAACAAATGTAATGCCCATTCATTTTCAACTTCATTTTTCTCATGGAGCACTGAAATCAAAGCATCATGACTTCTAGGACACTGCTGTATAATTTTGAAAGTATTTTACTTAACAGCTTGTTGAACAAATTTGAATTCCAAATTTTAGAATTGGGAAGATAGAGAAAAACACTCAAAGATGAGACATGTGTGGCTAGAGTAAGATTTTGATGTTGATTTAGACTCACTGAAATCTTTTTTGTCTTTTAATTCCCACATCATCTTTATTTCACATTATCTGAAATTCTCTCATTTTCTCAGAGACATATGAACATAAAAATAATATCAAAACCCATGCTGAAGTACATGGGTTTATTTGGAAGTGTTTTTATCCTGGATTTTAAATGTTAAGTCCTAATATTCTATTTCTTCCTACCCTAAATCTTTGGGTAATTTCATAGGAAGAAATATTCCACACAACTGAATTGCCTTTATAAATCTTGAAAATCCTATACCTAGGATTGTTTCATCTGCCCCAAACCTGCAGGCCTACATAGGTAGCTAACCAACCATACCCTAATCAGGCAGTAATGTAATCTGAAATGGAACTTAATTCCTCCTTTTTTGAAAAGAACAATCTTATTTCAAAATGAAATCACAGACCATTTGTGTTTTACCAGAACATAAAATTATCACTCTTTTTTTTTCCCCAGAAGGACTAGGAAATCTAAGAATGAATTTCTGTTCCATAGAAGAACATCACTTGAGAATGGCACAATAAAATGCTTAAGGAATTTTTAGATCATATTAGCAAACAGAACAAAGGAAAATCTTCCTTGATTATAGTAACATTGGTCTGTTAACTATACTAAAGAGATAATTCAATTAGACAAAGAATAAGTATGCATTTAGCATTTCATTTGTAATCACAAGTATATTTTCAAATATATTATTCTTACCTAGCTTATTTAATTCATTAGAAGTCATAAAAAGCTCTTAATGTAGCTAAATCATCAAGTATAAAAAATTCTTAGCTACATTAGTTTGAAAATAAAGTAATGACTGTAGAAGCTAATAGTATGCAGGTGTCAAGATATCAGTAATCTAAGGTGACTCTTTTTTCCTTTCTATGTATACTATTATCTTTCAGTCAA
>RJWT010038239.1:0-12888 GCA_004365215.1 Cuniculus paca
TGTGCTGTTGTAACTGCTTCAGTGTCCCGAGTCCATTCAAAACATTACCTGGCACGCTCAGTTTGATTTGGGGGAAAAGCCGGAAGTCACAGGGCATCAGGCCTGGCCACGAAGGCGGACGAGAACCGCTGTGGTGCTTTTGGGACCCTGCACTTCTGGTGAATGGCACCTGGCGGCGGCAACGTGCACTGCATTTGAATCGCACCTTAAAAATGCACTCCGCAGAGAGGGCTTCCCAACTGCTTCAGAAAGTAGCAAGAACAGCGGGGCAAACGTGTTCAAGCCCAGGGGGAGTATTTCGGGGGCGTTAACTGCGATGTGCTTTTTAATTGCAATATATTGTTAAATTTAAACATTCATTGTGTGTCTGGATCATACCTTGTATCCCTGTCCCAGAATTCCAAAGGCCAATTATGCTGATTTTTTTCCTAAAATCTTCAAGTTCATACATCTATTTCTGCATAAAAAATTCTCTTTTCTGCTCCCCTCAGTGCCCTCAACAGTGCACATAAGTGGATGCCACTCTCGGCAGCGCTGAAGCGATGGGCGTGATGCTTACACCCAGAGACTCCGGTGGGCGCGGCTGCTGGGCAGGCAGGGGCAGCTGTGATGCGTCCCAGGGACATGGCTCTCTGCGGGCTCCTGGGCTCTGACTGTTAAAGCAGAGGTTCTACAGGATGTGCATCTCAGTGGTTTTAGAGACCCACCGATGACGGTGAACCATGACAATCAGAGCAATGAAAGAAGATCGCTGTACACTGGCCGCTTCCTGTGCACCAGTGCAGCCCTGAGCCCACGCCATCTCCTCTCGAAGCACCTGATTTCTACGAAAACCCACGAGGTAGGCATCATGACTGTCCCCACCCAACCGAGGAACAGAGGCTTCTAGAAGTTAATAAGCAATGGAGGCAAGATCTGAACACAGATCCGTCTGACTCTAAAACTTACTCTATAGAGCAAGGCTCAGCAAATGGCAGCTCGCAGGCCTAATCTGAGCTCACCACTTGTTTTTACAGGATTGGGACCCAGTCATTCCTACTCCTTTACACACTGCTTATGGCTTGCTGTTTTGCTAAGACAGCAATGCTGAAAGTTACAGCAAACACCCGGTAGCCTGGAAGACAAAATGATTTATCATCTGGCCCTTTACAGAATCTTTGGTAATCCTTGCTCTGATGAAACTTGATTCCATTTACATGTATCTCCTTCCCACATTTCCATAGGGGATCAATTTTTGAATTTTAAAAAATATTTCTATTACCATGTATACATGCTGTACATTGGACAATTTGTACTTTGTAGCTCAGAAAGGATAAGATTGGGACTAGACTCTACATAATCTATGAAAAATAATTCCTGATCTACAATTATAAACTGAGAAGTAGAAATAAGAAAAAAAAGTAAATCCATCCATGGAATCTTTAGTGACTAAATGAACACAACACTATCAGTTAAAGCAGGAAGTGTTAAGACAATCTATAGTGTAGTATTTGAATTTTATTTTTTTAAAACTATAGTTATTTAGCAATTATAAAAAATGTGGAATTGGAAGGAAAAAAGAAGTAAACTAGTAAGTAAAAAGTCCATAAAACAAGAATGACAATAATGAATTTTTCTTAGAGAAAATATTTAGACACTTATACAAACTTACCTGTTACCATCAGAAATAGCAACAAACCAACAGCACCGGAAGAGGATGGGTGGAAATGAATGCTGGCCACAAGGACTATGCTATACAACATCTTTTTATTTTGCTCATCTCTAAGGCTCAAAGGAAGGACTACTAAAATTCATTCCTTGAATTAGCATATTTCAGGACACTACAATTACGGTCTACAAGCAGTATACAACCACACTGAGGTGGTTTTTAGAAAACGCCTTTCTTTTTCTGAGGAATTTCACATAAACATATGGATAGAATTGTCCCATGGGGAAAAAAATGTTACTGCTTTAAATAAGCTAGCCACCAGCCCTAAGGTGACATTTCACAGGACTAAGTTCTTGTTATTTCTAAATATTTTATCTCTATTACATACTTTATTCCTAACCAGTCAAAAGAAACAAAATCTCTTTTCCAGTATTTCTATTTCTCCTGGGCTACTCGGTTTATAGTCCATTCTTATGGGATATGAGTTAAAAAAGACCCAAGGCTGGTCTAAATCCTTCCGTCTAGATGAGGAAAGACTGGAGTCACCTTCAGCACAAAGTATGACCTGTCACCTGCTCCCTTCTTAATGCTATCTTGATGTCTGTATCACCCAACTCCGAGACCGTAAGAAGAGCACCCATGTGTTGTAATCAATGGCGCCAAGCGGGACTCTGTCCATTACCATCGCCATGTCAGTGACTGGGCCGACTGAGTCAAAGGCATCTCATCTGGTGACCCTTAAGACACTCGTATTCCATTTCTGATCTACTGTGAACGTTACCACATCACTCGCAGAGTAAGTAGAGAATCAGAGTGTGTGAAGTTATGGGTAATCCTGCCATTTGTAAATGCTTTCTATAATTAGACAGGGAGAAATCCTGATAATCTTTCAGCCTACAGCCGAGCGGTCTTGTTAAGTAGCATCCCGTAGAGAATGCACGGCTACTCTGAGGATGTGGGCCAAGTGCAGTCACCTAACTAAAGGCAGCAGGCTTCCTGGGCAAGTGGCACTCAGCACCCTAATTGTATGCTGGATACTTTTAAGACAAACCACCAGATGAATCGCAGCCATTCACTTAAGGCTGTGCAGGTCCAGATTAAGTATGTTTTGATTCTTACTCCTCCTTGCTCCCACATATTTATTTAAACCTCGATCTAAACTAGTAACCTACTTTATAAGAAAAAAACACAGGTAATATCCTAAATATCTTCTTTTTAAAAATTGAGTTAAAGCCTCTTCTATTATTCTAAATAAATGGAGAAAACATTAAATGGCTATCATTTTTATTATCTTTTAATAGCTGCTGATAATTCCAAATTGTATACATGGACTTATTTGACTGGTGAAGAAAAATTCACAAAAACAATCCAAGGAAAGCACTTGGATAAAAGCATACTTGCCCACAAATAGTTTAAAAAGATTTTTAAAGGTCTACAGTTTTAAAATTGCTTTTACAAATGGAGGAGCAATGGAAGTTTTGGACTTGTCTTACTTGAGAATAGAACGTAAGAACCCCCAGTGTTGTTTTATGCCCCACATGTGTTCCAGACAGGAGAAGGTTCCATACTGCACAAGAAAACCACAGGACACGAGCACATCCAGACCACACCATGAACTGCACGAGCACAGGAAACACAGTCAACAGACGAAACACGGAGGGGTTAGGTACCGAGCATCGCCTGGCACAGCAGGCACCAAACAAGGACGGTGAAACACAGAAGGATGCTTACTCTATTCCCCACCCTGTGCCTCCAAAAATCACCCCCAGTGCCAGAATGGTGCCGGCCACGGCCCCTATCAGCCTGCTTGTGGCCATGTTCACTGTGTGGAGGGAAAACGGAGAATTTTTTTTTTTTAAACAGAGGAATACAACACACTGATTTCACCAACCTACAAAAGATTCTTTTTAGGAAATGCTTTGAAAGGAAGTTAAATATGGAAATCCGTTTTCCAAGGCTTGAAATTAAGGTTATCAGATACTTTAAAGATATCTGAGAATAAATTTGAATTTACCTTCAAGCTCCACATACCCTAAAACATAAACTCTTACATAGACTTTTAAACACACCGATGATCCAATTCGAGTCACGGTTCCTACCAGGTATGAGATCAAAACTAAAATGTAGTTTAAATTGCATATTAGCGAATCTAATGACAAAAGTGATGGACCATTGATAAAGCTTCCACAAAGTTCTCTCAAAGTGTAAAATTCACCTAATGTCTTCTCAAAATTCAAAATATCTCCTTCAGTTTTGTGAAAATTCTTAGAAATTTAAAACAGAGTAGCTTCAAAATGAAGCATATCTTGTCTGGGATGCAAAGTATGTTTCAAATACTCTGCCCAGTGCTGGGTTTCCATTTTGGAAAGTGGACCCTTAGTGTCTGTCTACAGCCATGCATGGAGAGAACGTTAGGGTCACTGGAAAACTGCCGCAGATACGCAGATCGCCAAGTGGTGGATCGCTGTAGAGCAGGACGCCACAGCTCCCACATGCCGGCTCGGAAGAAAGGCTGAAATGCGTAGTGGTCCCTGACGTGTTCGCTACGTGGGTGACATGGAGTTCGGTGTTAAGGAAGGAAGGCAGATGACTTAGGGCTGTGTGTGTGACTGCACAGATGTGTGGACGCATAGTCACTTATCTCCTATGCAAATCAACAGTTCTGCCTTCAATCGCCCCCTTCACCCATGAAAAGGAAGATCAGCTTCACACAAATCGTGTGCTAAGAAACAGTGAAACAAAACAAAGAACCAGAACCAAAACTCAAAGTCACAGTTTTTTAAACGTTTGTATTGGGCTCATTGGCCTGTGTTTCCTGCAGTCCTGGGGACTGAACCCAGGGCTTTGAGCATGCTAAGCAAACGCCCAACTACCGAGACATGCACCCAGCTCTCACTGACCTTAGCAAATCTCCCTGAGGAAGAGAGAGAACTTGGGTCTCTAGCCCTGGTGAGAAACTGCACAATAACTGCGTTCTATCCAAGATAAATAGCATGAGAGAGAAGCTAGCATTAAGTAGGCACACCCTGAGTTGTTCCAAAAGCAAACAAACAAAAAAAGAGCAGACATAACAAAAAACAAACCAAGTCTACTGAATACGTTGAGGGGAAAAGGAAGACCAACATATAAGGGAGGGGTTATTTTTCCAAATGTGACAATACATGATAATTCAAAATACTCCAAACTACAGTTCAGATTTTCGAATTATGGAGGCAAATCCTGGGATGGAAAGTTACTCCAAATAAAAAGTTCTATTGTTTAAGACCTTAAAAATCATTCCTTTCAGAACACTAAATTAACTAAAGTACATTATTTTCAACTTTTTCAGCTTGAGACGTATCCATTAGCCTTAGAAAAGCAGATAGAATAGTCCTATCAGCTCTCCAATTTTTACATAAGCTATATTTGATAAATTGTAGGAAAAACACAATATGGATGCTAAATGAAGGTCTGTTAATTTTTAAAAATTATAACTACAAAAGATGAAAAATATTTTTAAAAAGGCTTTTCTATGTGCTATGGTATAATTTCTCACGTGGAAATAAGACAGTTAGGCAGCCGACCCCTCAGGTGTTAGAAACTCAGTCAGGGAACAAGAAATTTCACCAGATACTTAAGCAAATACAGTCTGCAATCCCCACTGGGACAGAATAACTACCTTCAAATTCTTAGCTGATAAGTGTTCCTAACACAGAGCAAGATAAAAGAAAGCTGAAAAAATAGCTTTTTCAGAAACATCCCGACCCTCCGGCTCTCCCTACCTCTTGCTACTTCTAGTTCTGGGACAATGACAACCATATAAAGATCCATCATGGTTCTGCATCATGATACGGAATAGAGCGCCCTCTTCAGTGCTGGCTCAGCATGTTTTTAATTTGACTGAATTAATCGAGTGGCCTTCGGGCGGTAGATTTTTAGGGCAGACACACTCGAGAACCGAGGTCATTGCAGCTGCTTTGCATAGCGACATGGAATTTGTCAGGTCATTGAAAAAAACCTATCTTGAACCTGTGGGGGCTTATGACGTAGCTTTACTTCAATATGTAGTTCTCACGTAACTGTATTTTTCATTCACTTACTCGGTTATTCATTTTCTGCTAGCTGCCTTTTTTCTCCCAGGTCTCAGGCTGCACACATAATGATGCACCTTATTTTTCTTCTCATCCTACAAAACCTAAAGACGGAGCTCTTAACGCTTCCAGCTACAACACAATCCCAATATTACCAGTTTCACTTTGCTCTCTGACACAGTCACCTTTCCTTATAATGTGCCCTGCGGACCCTGTTAATTACCTGGCAGTGCATTTCCATGTTTATTTCAGTTATGGGTTTATAATTTTGACCTTTGCTCCCTACTCTCTGAGCTGCACTAAAAGTTGGAATTTCTAATCAGCATGTGATCTTAAGATATAAACTAAACTTCCCCTTTTCTAAGCTTCTCTATTTTATATATAGATTCTTCCACAGACGAGTCAGGCTTCAGACATTTAGAAAATGTGGTCTTTTAAACCCAAGTTGCTGTTTTCTTTGAGTTTCTGAAACGGTGCACTAATTCACGCATGTGATTTCAATGCCAAAAAGTGGCTAAAATCCTGTGTCCCTTCACATTTTAGGGGAAAGAGGCAACAAAAACTCTCATTGTTCTTCATAGACCAAAGTTCTTTCTGCAAGTATTTATTTCACTGAAACTTAGGATGAAAAATAATACAAAATAAACTCGTCCTCCATAATATAATACTGGTATTACACTCAGATATTTTATCTTCCAGATTTCAATATATTAGACATAGCTTTGATCTCCTTACTGTTTTCCATGAAATTAAAAAAAATAATAATAAAGTCCTTTTTTTATATACTGGGACAAATGTCTGAATGGATTCTTACTTCATTAAGAATATTATGCCAGGGTCTGCTGGTAGAGTTCAGTGTTAGAACACTTGCCTAGTGTGCATGAAGTTCTGGGTTATGTTCACAAAAGAAGAATGTTATTTCGAAGTATGCTTTCAGTGAAAATAAGTTTTTCTGCACTCAGATTCATAGTTACTAAAATATTTTAAAACTTGGCAATTCCTTAAGTTATTGATGAGACCATGATTAATGAGAAAAATGACCAGGTGACCCATAATTATGCCCAAACACAATCACATATGATAATCATAGTACCTCATGTCTAATAACGTGAAGTATAAAATCAAAGATTTGTACACTCACAAAGAAAGTCATCAAAAGGACAGATGCAAAAGGTAATTTGTAAACACTAAATAATACTCATTAAGTCATTATTGAAATACAGAAAACATTGTTTTCCAAATCGTAAATTCTAATAACATAATACCATTTCTTCAAGTCCATATTCAGCGTCAATGACAAGTAATTGACCAGTGAATAAGCTTAATCACTGCCAGGTTTCATTCTTTCCACTCATCACTGTATGCAAAGAACTAGCAGAATAACTTAATTGAGCTTTCAATGAAGCCAGAATAATAGAAAAGAAAAAGCTACGGTCTCAAGCTCAGGTGATTAAACTTTATTTTTGGCTCTGTCACTAATAGTTGTTAAGCCTCATAATTAAGTTAGTTTTCTCATTTATAAAACAATTGGGCTGGACAGAATGTCTCAAGGGCCCTTTTCATCCCTGTTTGATGACCATGACCTTGACTGAAAAGCGTCTGGCCCACACTTCCTATGAGCAATGTCTTTGTCCCTGCACACCCCACTGAACACACTTCACATGATCCAGTTTCTTCTCTTCCCTCATGACGATGCCATGATAAGCTCAAATGAGAGCCGTTCCATCGTACTCCACTAGAATCACTGTGCAAAGATGCCCACAAGTTGTCAAAAATTGAAGATACTGGACATGGACCTCCTTGCAGCTTTTAAACAGAGTTAAAACGTATTCTACTCCTACAGAAAATAATTTCATGGAGTGATTCCAGGGGAAACGAGAGAAGAGGGACGAAAGAATGTTAATGCATGGAATAAATGACAATGTAGAAAAATGAAGGAAGTAAAATGTAACAGAAAATATTTCTGAAAATCCTTACTCAGGAGCCTGGTGGAGTAGCTCAGTGGTAGAGTACCTGCTTAGCAAGACGGGAGGCCCTGAGTTCAAGTCTCATCACCGCAAAAAAAAAAAAATCCTTATTTACCATGTTTGTGCTTACTGATCCTATTTCTTGCCTTTCACTAATTTTTGTTTGAGAGGTTGGAGTGATTTCCCAGCAGGCTCTACTCCGGTCCACCACGAGCAACGTTAGCAAATACAGTGGTCATAGTGGCAATGACCAAATGGATGTTTTGAGTCTCTACCCAAAGAAAGAAACTGAATTTCTTATTCTTGTAGGAACTTACAATGAAAAAGAAAGAAAAATCCAAAACATGTTGGTTCACTTCAGACATTCCCAGATCATAATAGAATGATTTGATAGGGAGTTATAGAATTCACTTTTATTTTTGCTAATTTGATCTTGATCCAAAAGGCTGCAGTTCTGTGCAATTTAATGCCCAGATTCATGATTTTTTTTTAAAGGGAACACTTTTATTATGTTTCTTCAGTTTTTCCGTGTATCAAGAAAGCACATTAAGTAAGCGTATCTGCAGAACCTCTCACTGCCGCTGTACACAACATGTTCATCTGTGGCAAGGACTTGCTACATTTTATGAGTGCTGTTTATGTGTGGCAAGCACCAGAGAAGGCCCAGATTCTGTGCTGAATATAAAGTGAGTGCCACCAAATCAACTGGGTCTTGAGAAACAAGATACAGTGTGCAGTTGTTGAGGAAAACCTAGAACCTCAAACACTGCAGAACCTACAGTTAAAACAGTCCTGACTGCATCAATATTGCGAGCTCACACCTAAAGACGATTACAGCACACGGATATGAGTAAACTTAAAATCAGCACTAACAGGCAGCACTTCAGTTCTTTCACACATCCTCCAAAGGCAGTAATGGAATTCTCACGGACTGTCCACTCTCTTTTAAATTCTAGACAGTCGTCAATACATGAATAAAAATAAAAGCAAAGTGCGTTCTCTTTGCATCTTCTCTTAAAGAATACTAAAAATGAAATCCTAAAATCTACAACAAAGTTTTAAATGTTTGATTTCTCTTCTTTCCCTTGCACTAGTATATGAAGAGATTTTTCTACAGGAATGGAAAGATATAAATAATCATTACTGATGAAACTATTGTTTAGTTGTACTAAAACTGCTTGGTTTTTCTGGAAATCTAATGACTTACAAAAATAACTGATCTCCACTTATATTAATGACTTTTTTTCAATTTAACCAACATTATTATTAAACTATTTCAATTTAATCAATATTCAGTTTGGGCATGGTGGCACATGCCTGTAATTCCATCATTTGGGAGGCTGAGGCAGAAAGTTCATTGTGAGTTCAAGGCCAGCCTGGGCTACCAAGTGAGTTCAAGGCCAGCCTGAACTGCATAGCGAGACCCTGTCTCAAAAAGACAAGAAAAAAAAGAAAGAAAGAAAGAAAGAAATTCAGAAGAACTTTAACAATAATGATACCAACGGATACATTTATTTTAATGATTCATTGTCTTCTCTAAGAATAAAAAAGAAAACCTTGCTACAGAAAAGAAATACAGCAAAGTGCTTATATTGCTACCTATGAGTTATGGAATTAAAGATGATTATTACTGCTTTTTTAATCTTTTCTGCATTTTCTAAAATGAGCATTTTTCTATTGCAGAAAGTTTTCTATACATAACAATAGTTATGTATGACTTGAATAATCAAAAAAGGTTATTTTTCTTAAAAACAATTTAGAATGCTACCATATTAAACAGGAGAAAGCAAAACAAAAGGTAGTAGCCCCTCCTCCAGCACCCAGTGTTTGCTTTATGTCCCCAAAGTTAACTTTTCTTGGGACAGGTGTGATTATGATCCTGACTCTTACACAGAATTCCAATATCCTGGGCATATTAAACAAATTCACGAAATGTGTTCTGTCCTGCCTGCTGCTGCAGAACAATTCACGTACAGCGGCCCAAGCCTCTTCAGGTACTGCAGCTACCAAGCCTGGTCTGCTGATGGAGTCATATTCTCCTGTACGGACTACACTAAAGTGCAGTTAATTTAAATGAGTTTTAACTCAAAATGAAGCTGATTGATGTGATCATACATGTGCTTTTCTACCTGAAGGAGAAAAGCAGGGCAGTTGTTCAGAAATGACTGAGAGCAGCATCATGAGAAAGAAGCCGATATACAGGGCCATTCCTGTATTTCCAAATTGATTCGGCTGCGCACAGCAGCACACATCTGTAATCCCAAGACTCTATGAGGCCAGGGCAGGAAAACTGCAGATTTTTAGCCCAGCGAGGTGACTTAGCAAGACCTCATCCCAAAAAGTACAAAAACAAGAGGGCCGGGGAAGTAGCTCAGTGTGAAGGCCCAGGGTTCAATCCCCAGTATCACACGCACACAAAATTTGGTTCTAGCATTCCTTGGCGTCTCAGGCGCAGTGTCCCAGATGCTCTGTCAGTCTATTCCTAGATATAATGCAAGTGTGCATGAGTCTAAGGTTAGACTCTTGGGTCCTGATCCCAATGTGACCTCTGGTTACCTGGGTAACATGGCACATCACCTGATCTCAGGGCCTGGGCATTCTCAGTCACATAATCAGAGGGCAGTACCAGGTGGCACTGAGATTCCTAATTCCAAAATTCTAGTTGCTCTCCTTTTAAATATTGAGGCATAGATACGGACTGTTCATGTTTTCTCTGAAGAACTAAAAACCTTCCCAATCAAAAAGAGTGTTTCAAAGGCGCGCAGAGGACCACAACTCCCTCTGCAGGAATACAAATATTAAGGACTAAGAAGTGACTTCATTTACTGGAAAACCAGCATAGCTTAGACAAAAATATAAAATCCTTGGCATCTGTGATTATGGGATAATGAAGATATCTAAAGGAGAGAAACGAAACTGGATTAAAGGATATCTGCGTATTTACTTCTTAACCTCAGTTCTAGGCTAAGAGGTAATTCAAACACACTTTTAGAAACACAACAGACACAGACCCCTGCTTCTGCAGTAAGATGAAGTGTACACTGTAATGTGCCTTCTTTCCAGTCGAGTATGACTGGGTGCGGTGTGCAGAGAATTGAAACTGAAATCACACAAACCCTTAGGTCCTTCATCCTTCGGGGGGTGAAGATTCCTAACTGGATCCCGAATGCTGCAATCTGTCCCTGCCCACGTGAAGTCGCAGATGCAGGTGGCTTCATTGCTGCACACCTGTGAAGAAAGAAGAACAGAGACCGAGTGTTTCCACCATGCTGGGCAGCCAGGGACAGAGCGATGAAGGTAGAGGACGAATGGGGATGGGAAGGAGCTTTACGAATCGGAAATTTCCTTTAAGCGTCCACGTTTTCAGCAGTAGACAAGGGGTTCATGACACAGATCAAACAACTGAATTTTTTTTGCTGTTAATTATAGAAAAGTAAAGGTTTAAAGGAAGAAAACTTTTAACATGCATTGTTCATGATAATACTGCTGATGCACACAAATGTCTAACAAAGTAGTTTTTTAGAAACAGTTGTTTCCAGGGACATATGTAAAAACATCCGTATAATGTCAGGAGACGCTGTTGTCAAAAAAAGGCCATGAGCCACACATCACCAGCTCAGTGCATGAACCACCACACCCAACATCAGCTCGCTTGGTGGCACTTTCCCTTCCAAACGGAGACTCCTCCCTCTGCCCCTGCAGGACCATGGATTAGCTCTTCCTGTCAGCCAGGCTGAAGACCTCCGGGTGATCTTTGTCTCCCCTCTTTGAGGAGCTTGTAGCAAACTTCAGTGAACTGGTAATTTAGATAAAATAACCATGGGCGAGCTAAAGAGAAGGGGTTTAAACTCTTGTCCCTGGGAAATACTCCCAGAAACAGGTATCAGAGATGACCATCAAATTTAGAAGTTGAATATGAAACGTTTCAATACCATGATTATCGTTAATACAGCTGAATCTGATCTTTTTAAAGCAAGATAAAAAGTGGAAGGCTAGTAGGAAAGAAGTCAGGGCCTTTTCATGCATTAAGTTCTATGTTTTTAGAGCCATAACTGAAACTCCGGAAAAGCCTATCCAGCGATCTGAAGCTAGCAATGACTGAACACTTAATCTGTGCCCAGTACCCACGCTATGTACTTTACAAAGAGTGTCGCTCTTAATCCTCATGCCAGCATGCCAAGGGCCGAAGGGTGAGTGATTTACACAAAGTCACTGTGATAGCAAGAAGAGAAAGGACTCAAACCCATGGCTCTGTCTACCCCCAAAATCCGTGCTCTTACATCACATTCTGCACTGTCTCCCTAAGAGCCTCACTTCAACCAACCCCAAAACTTTAGATCAGCCCTGGGCCCAAGCTTCCCGGGCCTTTCTACCGTCTGCTCTGCATCACCTGCCTGTCTATTTATATTCCCTTCATTCCAGATGTCTCTTATTCCTCTCAGTTTTTTTTAATGTCTTTCTGTTTTCCATTTCTGATATCTGTATAAATTTTGAAATATCTTCCTTTTTCTAGTCCAACTTATTTTTTTCATTAATTTTATTGGTACATTTTAAAAGCATAATGACATTCATGGTATGGAATTAGTACCTGTATATGATCTATCTTGAGTCTTCTTTTTTTCCCCTTTCTTCCCCTCCCTTCAGCTCCTCTTCCCCTCCTTATTTACAAAAGCTTCATTTCCATTTTTTCCTTCTATTAAATAACATTAAAACCTGTTTTCTGATATAATGCTTATATTTTCCAGTAAGGAAACCTTGTCCAAAATTGAAGATGCATGCAGATGTGAAGAGAGACATATTTTCTCTTCAGCTGGCGATGGTCCAGGGATGCCTATAAACATGTGACCATCCTCTGGGACCCTACGTCTAGTCTAGCGTGACCTTGCACATGCAGACACTCAGCATGTGTGTGCTCAGCCCCTGAACGGGTGCTGCTGAGCTGGTTTGTTTTGCATTATGCACGACAGCCACATGGGGTCTTCAGCTGCTTTAGGAAGCATATCAATTTTATTCTACCTTTAAATGTGATGATTAATTCTATGTGCCGACTTGGTTTGGCTGTGAAATGCCCAACAAAACACTGTTTCTGGACGTGTCTGCCATCCGTGAGCATGGCTTTTGAATCAGTGGGCTCCAGCAGGCAGATGCCCGTCTCCGTGTGGGTGGGCATCGCCCAATCCACCGAGACCCTGAACAGAGCAAT
>RJWT010038240.1:0-12909 GCA_004365215.1 Cuniculus paca
TGCGTTTTGTTATGTCAGCTCCTATTCCTCTTCTTGTCATTTATACCCAGTTTTCCACCTTGGAAAGGTACGATGAGTTTGTCTACTCTGCTGGTCGTAACAGCAAGCAGCAATGCTAGCCCAGCAAGTGGCTTCTCCTTGGTCCATTCCCATTCATACAAGGGAGCACTGTCTAGGTGCAGAAAGAGTGGGTCATTGTTACCTCTGCACAACATTGCTATGCTCACTGTTGTCCCCAGTTTTTTCTAGACATGATGAAGGCATAGTCCTCACCATGCCCTTAAACATCATCCCTGCTCCTAACACCTAGAGTTATATCTCTAGTGAAGTGTGTTCCTTGGTTTGAAGAAATGACAGCTGACCATCTAAATTTCCCTCCAGTTCTTTGATAGAACTCTTAAGCATTCACGCTGACATCTGGACAGCAAAGCCTGGTCTACAGTCAGTATCTATGAAAGTCCATTTATGTTTCAAAACTATGAGCATCAGAATTGCTTGCCAGCTATGTTCACAGCCTTCCCTCTAGGGAGATTGGCCTATAGCCATTGACAGTCTCTTTCTAACAAACAGAACAGTTTCATTGGCATTTTTGTGCCTTGGAGTATGCAAGAGGAATATGTGTAGAATCAGCCCATCTCTACACTGCTGCAGCCCATTTTATATCTGCTCATTTTATATACTCAGGTTTCCAACACATAGAGCACACAGGAATATTGCTTGCTGATTCCAATTACCTTCAAAACCTGAAAAGGTGTTCTTCTGATGACTTCAACAGGTTCTACTTTAATGAAAGCTTCCAACTCTCATAGATCTATGCTCCACATGGGCATCCCTTTGCTCGGCCAGATTTGCATTGCCTTTCTGTCTCACCATATGACCAGGCCATTGGAACCTACTCATGAGTCAATAAGAACCAAAACAAATAGGCTTTTTTCATTGTTCAGTATTTCCATTGCTAAGAAAACAGCCTGCAATTCAACCCACTGGGCTCGTTTGTTTTCTCTTTTTCAATTAGAGAGACATCCTTCCAACAGGATGTTGTCCATTCATCTTGGAACTGCTGCCCGTGAACCAAGATTGCTTTGCCAGACAGCTGAGTGAGTTTTCAGGGCCCTGTCCAAGTGATGATAGAATCTGTCAGCTCTTCCACTGTTCTAGAATCAGGTCTTGAGAAAAAGGAGTTCCTTTCTTCTATTTCCCAATTGCATTCTCAAGGTAGCACGATCCTATGTAACTTATTTCTGTTTCCTTGTGGAACACTTCTGGGCACTTCCACTCCAATTAGGATGTTTCTCTGACATGATAAAAGTATGTATTTTAGGTTTCAGGATTGTTTTATGTTCCAGGTCATGCAGGCAGCTTCAGTTAATGTCCAACAGCAAACTAAGAATTGCTCCTTAAGTGACAGTTGCCTAGCCCTAAAGTCCTATAGTCATCACTGGGAGGTCCTCACAGGGTCTTGCCATAAGCTTCAGTCTGTGCTCTGCATGGAATATCAAATGAAGAATTTGTCCACCCTGTCACTCTAGCCCCTATGCTGCGTGGGCTTAGGCTGTCTTACTGGTTTCCATATCGCATGTTCAACTAACATTGTTCAGTGTTCACATGAAGCCTGCATAAGTAGTCCAACTTGATAGTCCTATCAATCTTTATATTTTTACATTCCTAGTATAGCTGAAGTGAGATAGGACTTCACCAAAACGTTTTGGCAACACATTGCATGGGGCTCCCATATCATGGAGTCCTGGAAACTTTTCTGATTGTTTTACCCACTCATATTCAAAAATCTTTGGGTCCCCAGTAAGGATTTGACTACAGGGACTCCAGATCTGTTGTGAAATTTTATTTTGATTGAGTAACTTGACTTTGCTTCAAGCAATTGCTTGTCAGGTTTCTCATTACATTTACTATCTCCCAACTTTGGGTATTTCTCCAAAATGGGGAAAGCAGAAGGGATTAGTTTGGGGTCTTTTTATGTTAGAGGATCAATAGGGCTCCCTTTAGTCCACACACCCCTTGATAGTGTTATATTAAGACTTTTGTTATAACTGTATCAATTTCTCTTTTCATTCCCCCAATTTCTTCATAATCATCTAAAATTTCACCTTGTTTGGATGAGTACCATGACACAACTCCTTCTCTTTCGTCTTTGTTTTATCCCATCAGTGTTTCTCTTGTTCCTCTCTCTCTCTTGCTTTTTCTCTCTCTCCTCCCACGCTTTCTCTTTCATGACATGGTCCTATTATATAGTCCAGGCTATCCTTGAACTCACTATGTAGCTCAGGCTGGCCTCCAACTCTTGGAAATCCTCTTGCTTCAGCCTCTCAAATGCTGGAATTTCATCCTTTTTCTTAATGAACTTTTAAAATATTTCTACCTTGTTAAGAGGAGTTCCTTGACTCACCCCTCTGCTTTTTTCCATCATCTTGTTAATCTATAGTTATTATTAACATCTGCTAGATCCATGAGAAAATAGTACATTTAATAAGGCTTCCAAAACTGTTGCTTGATTTCACAGCAGTAAGATAATATGGTGTGCCCCTTCTTCATAGCATTTGCCATGACCTGTGTAACAAGCATACTTAGTAGATGAATATCATGATTATTACAAGGTTGGTTCCACATTGCTTGCACACTATGAACATCAGCTGTTTACTTTGAATAGTCCACTTAGCATTTATATGGGAAAAGAGAGAGTGCCTCTATTCAAAACAAGTAGATCTAGCAGTAGTTTTTTTTTTCTCCAGTCCCATAGATTGGGCATTTCCATAACAATGATCTGTTCACTGGATCAATTCTTACCTTGCTGTTGGATATTGACTGAAGCTTCCTTTATGGCCCAGAACAGAAAATAATTTTGAAACCTCCTGGACCAATCTGTCTGGATCATGAATAGCCTTGATTGTCCCATAGTAGATGTGTGTCCTGTATCAATCTAGACTCCATTTTAGTAAAGATTCTTTGGAAGTGGGTTATAACAATGTACAAAATAAGGTAACTTTTTTTCTTTATAGCCTCCGGTTTCAGTAGTTTCTTGGTTTTACAGTTCTTTCTGCTGTCTAGCTTCTTGACAATGAGAGGCCTAGTAGTAGTATCTGTTTTCTTGGATAGGTTTTTTCCTTTGCAAGCAGCTCCCAGGCCAGTAGTTAAACTCAGATGGATGCTTCTGCTTTTAGCTGGCAACATGAAGAAAAAAATCTAACTTGAGGTTTTCTCTAAATTTTCATCTGAGTTTCAAGAAATTTTAATTTTAAAACATTTTATCTTCCAGATCCACTAAACATAGTTCCACTTCTGTTTTCTTCTGGGTTCAGAGAAGGACCCTGATATTTTCAATCATGGTGAAATGTGGGCACAGGTGATTGGACTGCAACTGAGGGGAACAAATACATAATGTCATCAGCCACTCATAGGATACAATGTATTAAATAGATACTGGCTTAACAAGATGAACAAGTAAAGAAAGCTAAAGGCAATCAGTAATTGTCATAGTCTAGGAATGAATGCCTAGCATTATTTTGATAACAGATTGATCCAGGAGGCAGGCAATAAGTCTATTCAATTGAATTAATGAATTGTGCTCCTTATACAAGATTTTCCTCCTGCTTTAAGATAACTGCCTTAGAATGGCAGACTGAGTGGCAGTTCAGGGTAACACACCAACTCCATCTTTTATAGGGAAAACAGGTCCAAACTGTCTTGGTGATGTGACCTTGGACAAATTAGAATTGGAACTTATGAAGGGTCTCTGGGACTCCATATCACCTTTACTTTATCTGATAAACTTTGTTTATGAATTTTAATTATTTATCTATAATTTTATATCTTTACTTTTAAAATATGTATTCTTTTTTAATACCATATTTCAAAAGATTCTGATGACTACATCGCAATATTTAAGAAGAAATTATGTGATTAAAGTTTGATATATGTATGTACAAAAATGTCACAAAGAAAACCACTGATTTTTCCAACTATATATTAATAAGTATAATGAAAAGAAGAAATTACTATTTTCCCATTTCTATTTAAAAGTAGCATACAATTGCAAAGTAGGTTCTCTGAACAATAAGAAAGAGGAGATATTCCATAGAAATTATGAGCCCAGATAATTAAATGAGATTCAACCTGAGTCCTACCACTGTCATTTACTGGATAAATTTGGGGAAACCACCTAACTTCCCAGCATCTCAATTGTCTCATCCATCAGGAGGAGGAAGCAGTTATCCTTCGCTCATAAGACTGCTGTGAGCACTAATAAGGATGTGCAATTAGTTGAGAATCATATGGTTTCCCTTCATACATCCTTTCCCCTGGGGATGTTCAGTCAGGAAAAGCCACGTCTCAGAATGGGTCTAGAGTAGGGAGTTGGAAAGGCTCAGAAATACCTTTGTTGTTTCACAGCACTAAACAGAAGGTGTAAGAATCTGGCTTGAAGGAAAGGACCATGGCAAGAAACAGTGGAAAGGAAAAAATGACCACTGAATGGCAGTAGGAAAGAAAGAAAGGAGGATCACAGATAAACCAAGTGAGCCTGAAACAGAAATGGGGCTACATCCCAAAAGGCTGAGCTATGAGGATCACAAGTTTGAGGCCAGCCTGGGCAATTTAATAAGACTCTGTCATAAAACAAAACAAAACAATACACAAAAGGGCTAGTGGATGTAGCTCAGTGTGAAAGTCCCTGGTTCAACCCTCAGTTTAAAAAGAAAAAAGAAAAAGATAAGTCTTATGGTTAATATATTGTGTTAACTTGAGACGTTTAGAAGTTTAACTGAGAGACTCAGCAGGGAGCCAGGGTTCTTACTTTGTAAATATCCTCATCCTGTGCAAAGGAAGGCAAGGACATTTTGTGAGTGTTACACCCACCTTGAAGGTGGGGAGTGGAGGGTGTCCTGTGTACAATATGAGGGTAGAGAAGAGGCTTGCGTTTTGCCCTCTTTTGCTCTGGCTGCTGCCTTGAAGTGTTGCCCCAGAACCATGCCACTCTGCCTTGAAGCCAGCTGATTATGGACTGCAACCACCAAGAACTGTAAGCTAAATAAACCTTTTCTTCCGTAATTTTGGGTGTCAGGTGTTTGTCTCAGCAATGAGAGAAAAGTGACCAAGACAGAATTTGGTAGCAGGAGTGGGGTCATTGCTGTGACTGTACCTGATCATGTGGTTTAAGAGCCTTTGGAAATGGCTTGTGGGAAGAGTTTGGAAAGGTTCAGAGCTGTCACCTGAAAGAATAGCCCTGGACCAGCTTAGGCTGTTCTGTAGGGGAGATTCTAATCAGAGCTCAAGAGACCAGAAGGCTGATAGAAAGCCTGCCAGTAAAGACCAGGCTCGGGAGGTTTCTGCTGGGAATAACTGCATTGGTTGTTGGACTCCAGTTGATGTATGTTAATGGCTTGGCAGAAAGTTTATCTGTGTTTTGCTCATGTCCAGAGACTTTGCTTGAGACTAAAGTTAAGGATGGTGGCCTGATTAATCTGGCAAATGAAATATCAAGGCAGTCGAATGTTGAGGCTGTCACATGGCTATTGTTGGGGGCTTTTAGCCAGATTTACATTGTGAACCAAGAGCACAGAACCCACCAGGGTGATTTGAAACATGAGTTTGGCCAGAAAGGATGCTCCAATAAAGCTATGGACTGTAAAGATAAAATTGAGAGCTTGATTGCTGAGGAACAGAGAAATAGAAAAGATGACCTGAAGGCAGTGCAAAAAGCAGTAAGTCTCAAACCTTTGCAGCTTCCAAACTACAAAGGTGAAAGACTTTGCTTTGAGGAGAAAGCCTCAGAGCACCATGTTCCAGAGTGGCGGCAGAGGCCCCAAGAGGTTCCAGAATAGTGGTGGCATAGAAAATCTGTTCCTTAGAATCACGCTCAGAGTGCCCAGCAATCCAGGTACTTGACCCCTACAGCCAACAGAGAGGGAAGCCTGGCTACTGCTCCAGCTGGCAGCAGACCTCAGCATCATCCACATGGTGCTGGTTTTAGATGCACTCAGAATGCACAAATTCTGAGGTTGAAAAGGCTTCCACCCCGATTTCAGAAGGCCTGGGAGGCCAGCCAGTGTGCATCTGAGAGGGGAGTGTATGAAGCTGTGAATGTGAAGCCAAAGGTGCAATGGAGACCACAGAAGCTTGGAAAAGCCAGGAACATGGATCATCTAAGGAAAGCTGCAATGGGGGAGCAGAGACAGCACAAGACAGATGCCATGGGATTGGTGACCACTAGAAGTGCCATGGGGGTGGGACTACACGAGCCCTTTTGCTCTGGCTGCTGCCTTGAACTGTTGTCCCTGTGCCATGTCACCCTGCCTTGGAGCCACCTGATTATGGACTGAAATCTCCAAAAACTGTAAGCTAAATAAACCTTTCCTTGTTTCACTTTGGGTGTCAGGTGTTTGTCTCAGCAACGAAAAAAACTAACCAAGACAATGAGAAAACAAAACAATGGGACTACTGACAGAATGTGGTTGCCTCTTTTTAGGAGTAGGCCATGAACTTTTGATCTTCTCTTTTAGCAATTTTTAGATAATATCAAGTTAGAACCCTGACCTTCCTGGACAATTTTATAGTTGCTAAATTGGTGCTTAGGTAGTTATTAATAAGTTTTTTAAAAGCAGCTGTGCTTTCCATAAGCAAGACTTCAGAGAGTAATTCATAGATAAGACATGCCATAAAATACTATATGTAAAAGTGGACACTCGAGACCATACTCACAAGTGAAATAAATCAGCCCCGCATGTATGTAAAAATCATACTGTCACACTAGTGTGAGAAACTGAACAAGTAAATAGGATAAGAAATGTACAATAGATACTGTGAATTGGGGAAAAACTGTTCAAAAGAAAAGACTACTTGTGATAGGGAAAAGAAAGAAAGGGAAAAAGAAAAAAAATACATGTATACACAAGATAGTTAAGATATGCAGCTAGCTTCTCTCAGTTCCTTAAAAAGAATGTTTGGTGCTAATATTATTTAGGCGAGGTATCATGCCCATGTCCTGTACTCTGAATAACTACTAGGAAGACAACAGTCCGCAATGTAATAACTACTGTAACTATCCTAGTAACCTGTTTTGTAACTTGGTTTCATTGTTGGTTTATCTTTTTTTTCCCTTAAAATAAAATTTAAAAAAAGAGGCCAATAGGACACAGAGTTTGCTCTGAATTTTAGGTCTAGAACAGAAAGCTTAATATTGAAACAAAATAGGTAGTCCAGGGAAAGGAGATTAGAGAATAAAGGCTGAAAAGCAGACCATTCAGTCAAGATGAAAATAACTGAGGTTATTCGTGAACTGAAAATAGAAAAGTAGAATGTGAGAACAATCTGACTACTTTTAAGTCTCTCCTCTTTATGTTGTTAACCAAATTTAAGGGGCAAAAGCTAAGCGAGGTTAAATTAGTTCCAGCGATTCCCAGGGGTGCATTCTTTCTGCAAGTTCTCTGGGATGATTCTCTGACCTTTTTTAATATGTGGAAGCTACGGTACATTTTTTGCTTCAAATCTTTCATCCTCAAAGCCAGCAGTGTAGCGTTTTCTAATCTGTTTTTATTGTCTCATCACCTTAATTCTCTGATCACTCTGCTTTCTTCTTATAATGATCCTCATGATTACAATGGGCCTGAAGAAAAAATCCAAGATAATCTACCTATCTCAAGATCCTTAATTTTATTTCCTCTTCCAAGTCCCTTCTGCCACACAGTTCCACATGTACCAAGGATTAAGATGGGGCTATCTTTGGAGTGTCATGATTCAATCTACTAAGGATGAAGAGATAAGAATACAACTTTCGTCATGTAACTTGTTCTCTTTTCTTCTTTTGTGACCTTTTCTATCTTGCTAGCTGTTCTATCATCTTAAGTGCAAAATCTTTAGAGGTAGGATATGTCCTACCAATGTCTAACTAGTCACGTTTCCACTTAGAAGACATTGTTCTTCCCTTCTCTTTTTCTGTAGGATATTCCTTCTGGCCATACTTCTCCAAGTTCTCAGGTCTTTTTTTTCCTGGCATGTTTTACATCTGACAGTCTTCTATCAGTTGTGATGTGCATTTGCAACACATAATGACATCTGCATTTGGTTAAGATGGCTCATTTCTCCAGTTTAGAGAAAGGTACTCAGCCCCAAGGCTGATGTAATACATATTAATATTTATTAAAACCTTGGCACCCCTCTCACGACAAGTAGGTGATCATCTGCATGGTTCCTGGACTGTGTTCTTGCAGCAACCCCAGATTTTTAACTTAGTATCTCCTGTCCCAGAAACCACACAATTTGGGAGAGTTGCTATTCTCCAATCTTTGGTATGTGACAGACAACATTTTGCTCAGCTAGGAGGCAAGGGAGTGAGTGTTCTGAGAATACTGGGGAGGCATTTCCAGGACTGTGACACTGTACTATATGCATGAACCTTGAAAGCTCCCTTGAAATTTTTAGGAAGTATTTTAGGAAAATATGAGCTTGCATAGTAAACTTGGGAAGAATCCTTGCATAACTGGGAGAAAGACAGGTGAGGGCTCTGGAATCCAAACTAATACTCACTTCTTCTGGCATGCAGGGTTTTCATCAAATCATACATCCCCCAATATCAACATAACTGGAAAACTTTCTCTAATTCTTTCTCAAAGAAATGCTATTCTTCCATTCTTTGAACTCTCCCAGAATTTTTTTTAAACCTTCCTTGTTAATATCAATTCTTACCCTGTTTTTTTTTTTCAGATTCAACTTTGATAGGGTATTTGATATTATCTAATTTAATTCTTATTATAACCCCAGAAGGCAGTTATGGTCAACAACACTATTTTACCAATGAATAAATTAAATGTCTGGTCCAAAGTCAGACAATACATTCCATATGCCTAAATTCAAACACAGATGCTCTAATTCCAAATCAAGGACTGTTTCTATGATGTCATAGCTGCACCTCAGTAATACTCTCTATATTCATCTCCTTTAGAAAATGAAAGCTACCTGTGGTCAGGAATAGTCTGTTATTCGTTTTCTGAAACATCCCCATAGTATCTAGCACACAGCATGACAAATAGTAGTTGTTCTAGTAAAATCTTGCAAGTAGATTTGTACAGAAATGAACACACAAATCAATAACTAGATTGCTCTTAAAATAGAATTCTTGGAAATAATAAGCTGCTGTTATAATATTTTGTGGAGAGAAAGAGGGACCATTTGAAATTCATATAATACTATGCTATGGAAACAGTGCTCTTAGTCCTTATTGTACTATCAC
Organism: Cuniculus paca; assembly: GCA_004365215.1. Classification (NCBI taxonomy): domain Eukaryota; kingdom Metazoa; phylum Chordata; class Mammalia; order Rodentia; family Cuniculidae; genus Cuniculus; species Cuniculus paca. The sequence goes on from RJWT010038240.1 coordinate 9,239, forward strand.
TATTTTGCACAATAAATTAGTAAGGTAGCAAAGATGAATGGTGACAAAGTGTTCTATTTGAGGCAATGAATTTTGTATCTATAATATAAATGCCTTCTGAGAGAACCTAGTAAGTTCTGAGAACCATTTTTTATTAAATGATGAAATAGATTTTAAAGTTTATTGACATCTCAATTAATTTTGCTTTCCTCCTTTTTCCCTCCATCCTTTTCCAGTACTCTGCATTTCCTCTTTTATTTTTTCTTTTGTAAAATATTAAGTGAGTTGAAAGTCAGGCCATGCACACAAGCTTTCAGTCTACAATGTCTCTTTATAATTTAATGCTGAGGGACATGAAGATGCTTAAAGGCTGTGGTTGACACAAGTGACCAGAGAAGCTCTCATGAGAATCTCTTTTGACCCCTCCACCTTTGCAACTCGAAATAACCATAAATGTCTGTCTTCCTCAATTGCAGGACCATTTTCCCACTATTCATTATCTGGCTTCCAAATTGAGTAGCCAGAAGCCCAGCAGTCTTGCCAACAGTACTTTGAAGAAGATGGGGAATTAAAGGTCAAAGGGAAATGAACTGTTTCTGTTTTGTCCGTCTTGTCCCTCCACTGTCTCCTTCATTACCCCCAGGAAACTACTCTGAGTGATGAGCATGTCAGAGACAGGCCACAAAAGCATGGGAAATTTCTCAATTTCCATGGTAATACTTGGGAAAAATGATACTATTTAAAAACAAAGTAAGTCATGTGTGGTTGTGCATGCCTGAAACCTCAGCACTCTGGAAGGCTGAGACAGGAGAATTGCAAGTTGGAGGCCAGCCTGGGCAACTTAGTGAGTTAGTAAGACCCTATTACAAGATAAAAAGTAAAAAAAGGATGTAGATATAGCTCAATGCAAAGCCTCTGAATTCACTGTTAAGTGAAATCAATAATAAATAAGCAAGCAACCAAAGTAATGACATAAAATAACAGCACAAGGATGGCGATAGTATAGTGTGATTCTGAGCTGTGCTAAGTAGCAGCAGGGATGTGAGAACTTTATCACTCCACATAAGGGTCCTCAGCGAAGAGGTCAGCAATGTGTCTTTTTCTGTGCTTTCAGAATCGCTTGCATTATTACAAGGACAGGCTTCCTGAAAAGAGTTTTTCTTGAATCTCAGTGAATCAGAGCTGAGCATACTTTGTCCTGTCTTGTCCTGTCCTGTCTCATTCTGCCCCATCCCATCCTGTCCTACCCATCTTATCCATTCACCTACTCAGTAAGTGTTTGATCAACGACACCTAAATACAAGATGTAATAGCAGAGATAGTGACTAACAGTAAAAGAGTTAATATTTATTGGCTATTTACTATGTACCAAATGCTATTCTAGCTTCCTGTTTCACTGGTAATACATACCCATGCAACTGTTACATACATAGCCACAAAAGAACTGGAGTGTTTCCACTGAAATATGATCTCCTAAACATTAGCAGAAGAACTAGATTCTGTCTCTTGCTCTGTAGCTTATTAGCTATGAGAACTTGGAAACACATTTTATATTTCCCAATACAAAACCCAGTCTTTTCACTGTGTCAATTAAAAACTCTCCAAAGTGCTTTAAACCTGTTTCCATTTTGTGGTTTTTATACTGGGGAAGAAAGAAAGCAAACAAGAGTAGGGTAGTTAAGGAGCTTTGGGGTAAAGAATGAGATTTATATTAGAAGAGTTTGAAATTGGTGTATGAGTGGAGGGAAATGATGTGCTTAAAGATACTGTAAGAACATAACAGGACCATATATTCAAGAGGTTGTGGGAACTGATGAGGAATAAGGTTAGAAATGAAGGACTTCAGAGACCAGAACATGGTGTTTCAAGTTCATGTGATAAATCAGTGGTTGTCAAAATGAGGTCCTAGTGAAAAAAATGTGATTTCTTTAGAACTACCTTAGGGCTTTTGAATCAGGAACTCTGGCTGGAGCCCAGTAGTCTGTGTTTTAACCAAACTAACCTCCAGGGGATTAGGGTGCTCACTTACCTACCACAGTGAGAGGAAGTAGAGAACCACTGCACATGAACAGGAAATGGTTTCTGAAAGGTTGGTTTAGTAGTAAGTGAGGAAGGGACTGAAAAAGGAATATGGAGATAGTGAGGTACAGTGTCACAATAATCCAGTCCTGGAGAAAGAGGGCAAATTTGGGAATGCAGAAGAAAGGGCACCTCAAAAGAATTTTCCAGGAAGAAAGAACAGTATATGTGACAGATTAGCTTCTGGAAATGAGGAGAACAACCTAATGGGGACCAGAGAGTATACAAATTATCAGGTTAAGATTGTTGTAGTTATGTATAAAATGGGACATTGGGGAGAAGGATCTAATGAGAAAGGAATACATGGTACCATTTACAAGTCACTGAACATCTCAGATCCTTTTCATTTGTATTCCAGAGGTGTTGTATGTTATAATCATTTTCATTTGTATTCCAGAGGAGTATTTATGTTATAATCATAAATATTAACATATTATAGCCATGGGGTGTGTGAGATCATTTTCTTACTAGTTTCTATTTCTTTTTAACAAGGGAACTCATGCAACTTATCAAGATCACCCTGCAAATTGGTGACAGAATTGCCAATAGGGTTTAGTCAAAGGCAAATGTCATATGGTTACACTGTTTTTACCCTTAATTCCAAGTATGATGTCATTTTTTTCTGTGAAAAAGTTATATATTTTCCTTCATTGGCACAGGATTTCCTGTAATAATAATGTTAGTAATAATAAACCCTGCTATATATGGAGTGCCATGCCACATGCAGTCATCATAAAAGTCTTATGAGGTAGGTACCATTATTATCTTTATTTCACACATGAGAAAGGAAGTAAAGTAAGATTTAGAAACTTGGCAGACTGTCAGATGTGTATAAAATGAATAAGGCTAGTTTAACTCCAATATTTATAGTATGTCCTTAAACATTTAACCTGTTCGGTTGCTTGCTTATAAGGACAAAGAGCTCACTTTTGGTATGAATTTGATATTTGGGGTAAAAGCTCAGTATCCTACTGGCTTTCTAGGAAAAGTCCTTTCAACATGTAGACTAGTTGCTTTACTAACTCTACCTGTTATATAGCCTGAGACAAGTCTTTTCCTGTGGTTAAAAGTTAAGCATTTTTCCTTCCAAGTGCAGGAGAGAGATTTAACACAGTCCAATATGTTATTTGTAGTTGTTATAAAGATCTGGAGATCTGGAAAGTATCTCATGATATCATTTGGACAGATCCAGGTGGTCAAATGACTTAGTTATCCAAAACAGCTGGTTGCTAGTGTTCTTTTGATGATTTTTCTTCAGTCATGGAAACTCCATCACATTTATTGTTTGTGATTTCTATGGTTTCATCACAATTATGATTAGTACGTACTCCTGAACACCTCATGTTTTAGCTTGAGCAATCTTTTTCTTGTAAGAATATTTTTGTATTCACAGGAGACTAGTTTTTAATACTTTTAAATGAATGCATTTTTGTTTACGTTTCTTGCTTAAGCCTCACAGTCCCTGGCAGCCACTGCAGGGTCTCTTCCTGGGTATTGGTATCATCTTGAGTGGATCTGGCAGCCTCATTATGGATATCATATATGCGTCTCTCTGTAAGTCTTCCATCTCTGTGGAGTGCTGCAAAGGTGTATGACAAGTAGAGGGAGGGTTT
>RJWT010038241.1:0-12912 GCA_004365215.1 Cuniculus paca
TCTCATCACAATAATGTCATAGTTTTTATTGTTTGAACTCTTATCTCCTAACAGCTTTCAACACTGATGAGCACTCCTTCCTCTTGGATGTGCTTTCTCTTGGCCCCCATAACTTAAAAGAGTCTTCTGGTTTGTGTCCCACCTCCTCTTCTGCCTCTTCTCTGCTTCTTTACAGATTTTTCCCTTGCAGCCCGCTGCAGACAACTTAAACTGGAACTGAGTCCTACCCATTGAACTTCAAAAGCACAGTCAGCCCTTTGGATCTCTGGCTTCTGCATCCTCAAACAACCATGCATCAAAAATATTCTAAAAGAAAGTAATTGAGTCTACTCAACAAGTACTTTATTCTTGTCATCATCCCCTACATAATACAGGGTGACATCTATTTACACAGTATCTATTTTGTATTAATATTTGTAGTAATTCAAAATTAATTTAAAGTATATCAGAAGATGTGCACAGGTAATATGCAAAAACTATGTCATTAATGTATGGGGCATGCATATCTGTGAATTTTAGTGACTTTTGGATGGTGCAGAACTGATAACTCATTTGTACTAAGGTACAAATGTATATATCTTGAGGTCAAAGTGGTCTGTTAAAATAAACATCTGATCATATCAGCCTGTTTCACAAAGCACTGCAACAACTTTGATTACTTTGAGAATGACTAGGAAAATCCTTATACTGGCCACAATGTCTATGTGGTTAGACATTAACACTCAGCTTACTCCAGCACAACTCTTTCTGTCTTTCATGTGTCCTGTTCCGTTCCTTCTTTCTCTAGGGCCTTCACTTAGCTCTTTTCCTAGGCACCCTTTCCCACTCAGCCACTACTTTTGTTGCCCCTTTCATTAATGACCAGTGTCATAACTTCCCGGAAGCATGTGTCTGTCTGTGTCAGTTCCTGTCGTACCCTGTCCCTCCACTCTCCGTACTCACTCCAGTCATAGATTGACACTTGCTGAAGCCAGGCCTAGAATGTACTCTGTCTTCTCCATGGGGCCAGCATGAAATTTCTGTTTCATCTGTTCATCTGTTCATCATTATTTCATCGGTACTGAGCTGAACGTCTGCATATTGTAGATGCTCAAGGAAAATGTATTAAATGAAAGAATGGGATAGTGAATTTTCTAGATTGTAAGTTTCCCATGGGCCAGATCTTAGCTGTAGATGTTACATAGACAGCCATTGCAGTTCCCTTCTGTTTCTCCAGGCTTTACATTTTTTGCTACTTCCCTGATTTCCAGTCAGTTGACCTGCAAAATTTGTACCTTGCCAAGCAGCGTCTATGGATATGTTGACTGGCTTCTTGATCTAGTTTCCTTTTGTGTATAAATCTTGGCTTTTGGAAGAGTATATGAACTCCACACATTGTTGGATTCATTATTTCTGTAAGAAAAAAACCAAAGGAAGTGGACAATGAAGGAAGGAAAGAAAAAAAAATAAAAATGAATAAATTGTCTGCCATATACCTGCCAGTACCACTGGGACACCGTTTGGAAGTAGGACCAGGGGTAACAATCAGACCCTAGAACAGAACAGAAAACATCGAAAGACATTGAGTGCCCCACTTTTCTTTTTTTCCATTTATTCTATTATATTTAACCATGAAAGTATGGTGCATAGTCTACGCTACTGTATCTGCCAACTTTTTATGTCTCTAGGTTGCTTGTAACCGCTAGGCATCTGGTTGGTTTTCTGAGTAAAGATGAATTTGATGGATATTTTATATACTGTGTTCCTGTTAGAACCAAAGGCACACAGCACCTACTATGGTCAGCAGGGTATCATTCTTTCCTAAACTGGGACAGAATCCAGTATCTATGCTGGACTCTTTGTTAAGCACTGTACAAAGGGAGATGAAAGAGATTTTTGTCAAGAGATTCACAACCAAGACCAAAAACCTCATGTTAGTAGGTAGTTACAATCCGGCCTTAAATCTTGTGCGCTTCCTTTCTTTTCACTGCACTTCTTTTATTTTGCATCTAATTAATAACACATGAAAATGAAATTAGTTTTCTATAGAAGTTGCTGCTCTTATTTAGGTCTCAAGTTTTCACAAAATAACTGCATATATTTTGGGAAATACCTGCTAGATATTTAGATTTTTCTTTTCTTTTCTTTTCTTTTTTTTTGCGGCACCGGGGATTGAACTCACGACCTTGCGCTTGCCGGGCAGGCGCTTAGACCGCTGAGCTAGATCCCCAGCCCTAGATTTTTCTTTTCATTTGTATTCTGTGCTTTCTTCTAGGAAAATCTTTCAACCTATCAACTTTGAACTCTTCTACTAGGATTTTTTGCCTTTCACTTGGAATGGGAGTGTTGGAAGTACAAGAATTTATGTGTATGTTTTACTCCCTGCTTGCTAAATGGAGATCTTAGTTTAACATCTGGGTTAATTTTGTAGCAGCCCCATGAGGAAGATGTTGCTGGCCTCAGCATCTGTGTTTGACAGATGATATCAGGAGCACACAAGCATCTGTAGTAGCTTGCTAATTTATCGCATTAATATCAAGTGATAATTCCAATAAGGCACTTGCATTTGTGCCTCTAGCTTTATGAAATTTGCATTATACCAGATCTGTGTTTAAATAGGGAAATCCAGATGTGTTGCCCTTATCTGTTCTGTGCTGTGGTTGTTCTCGATAACCTGTGCGCCTCATTTCCATTGGTGTTTTTTACACTGAGTCTCTTTACAAGTTGTGGAAAAAAGACAAAGCCATGCCTAGGGGGAACTAGAAATGAAAGACCAGGTGGAAGATAGTGCAAAGATATTTTCTTTCTTTGAGAGCTACATTCGACAGATTTTCACTCCCTCCGGAATGGAATGAAGTTAAGAAACGAAGAATTGAGTCTGAGTCCATCTGGTTCCCTTCAAATTAAAACCTCTTAATTGAAGAACTCTAAAATAGTTTTTTGATCAGGCCTTTTAAAGATGGTTGGCAATCAGTAAAATATATTAATTTATTCTACTTTTGGTAAATCAAAATTGAACAATTTAATGACTGTGTCCCATGTGGAGGTATGCATAAGCACATCACGTGTACTCACCCGTTATTATATTCCGTACCGAATGTTTATGACTGTATTTGCTGCTCTGGCTGTGTATCATGTGAATTTGAAGCACGTTATTATATTGGGTGAGTAATGGACTGTAGTAACACAGCACAGATTGGTATTCTAAAAGAGGTGGGTTTTAAATCGTATTCTTCCCAGACTTTGCAGTGGATTTCATGGCTCATCTACCTCACAGTAGGCTTGTGGCTGATGGATTGAAATCTCCCTGCTGAATAGTAAACATCAGAGATCATTGAGTCCTCCTTTAGCTCGCAAGCCTCAGTTTTCTTATCATTCATTCAAATTTTTTAAAAAAGGAAGCACAGTCCCTCCCAAACCCTTGATTACTATTAATTCATGCTTTTTGTGGTGTTTTGTTTTGTTTTGTTTTGTTTGTTGAAGTACCAGGGGTTTCACTAAATCACTAAGTTGCCCAGGCTGGTTTTGAACTTATGCTCCTCCTACTTCAGCTTCCCAGAATGCTGGGATTATAAGCATGTGTCATCCCCTGCTTACTGATAACTCACTCTCATCCATTCTTACAAAGGGCAAATATCTAGCTCTCGGGACATGTATGGGGGACCCTAGGACTGTGACCTCCAGTCTTTGCATTGATTTTGAAATAAAGTGGTCCTTCCTTGGCTGCTTACTTCCTTTGCTTGTCTAGGCAGACCCCAAAACCCTTTCCACTGTTGGATGGGTTCAGAAGTTAGAGAAAATAAACATTTTCCTTTTGTTTTTAGAAAAACATCTCCAATGTTATAAAATATAATACAATGACCAAGTAGTGGAACATTTTTAGCAGGCATAAAATGACTTCAGTGGTTGCTTGAGTTCCTTAACACGAAGCTGTTTACCTGCATAGGGTAAAATTGGATACAAGGGAATATTTAAAAAGAGGACTTAATGGCATTTGTCTTCAGTTAAGTCAAATTCAAGCCTAGATTGTTCACCACTCCTCACACTTTTACATTCAGGAGATGTAATGTTTTTGCCATTTCCCTAAAGAAAGAAATATCAGCTGCATATAATTTTCTCAATTGTGGGCAGCTGTAGCAACAACCCTATGAGTGTGTGCCTGTCAGTGTTTCCTGCAGTGTGGCCATTGGGCTGGCAGCATCAGCGTCGCCTGTAGGTTTATCGGAGATGCAGATTCCCAGTCCTGCCCCAACCTCAGTGAGCCAAGAATGCTGGTGGGATGTGTCCAGCTTCTCTGTATAGTTTGACAAGCCTCCCAAGCGATGCTAATAGGGACTGCATTTTGAAAGCCACTGGTATGGAAGATATTACCATCATTACTTAATAGATGGTACAGCTGATGCTCTTTATTAATTTCAGGGTCCTTATTTATATTCGAATTCAGTGTTTAGCTATCATGTGGCCTCCCTTTCTTAATGAAAGAGGCAAAGGAGTAGTGAATTCCACAAAGTGGGAAACTGTACCTCTTAAATGAACTGAGAAAGGGATCACTTCACGGCTTTAGAATAATGACTGTGGGTCATTAAAACTATTAATTCAAGAAAATTAACTTAGAACAAGTTTTAATGACCCAAGTAACATTTGCGTGGTTCTGTGCATTGGGTTTCTCATTTTTTTCCTAGTGGAGGAGGGAAAAAGATGCACTTAAACCCCAGAGGGGAGAGTCTTCCATGACAATAGATATGTGAGACTTGATTTTAGTCCTCACTTTCTAGCCCAGTGAGCCCCAAAACAGCTTTTCTTCCGGGGTCTAACTCATGCTACATTACCCCCACTGATGGTGCCTGTGGTGGTTCTCCTGCAGACACAGTTGTACACGTTGGGGAAAGAAGTTTCTAAGTCCTGTGGTATCACAGTGGATCTGTAGGGCAACTGGCTTTAACACTCCTCTGTGGTTTGGGGAAGGAACATTTCCTCCAGAGCTGAAAATAGAAAACAACGTTCATTATCTCATTACATAGATTTTTATTTCATGGATAATGAGTGCTGCAGGTTCTTTGATAATCAAGTCACAGTTTAGACTATTGCCTGTTCAACTAGGAGGAATATGTTTGAATAGAAAATGTTGCTATGAAATTAGATAAATCTATTTTGCATGTAGTATTTTATTCTACATATATGTAAATCATCGTATAATATATAGAGAGAAGTAAATCACACATAAATGCGAGTGGTTTATAACACTCCCAGAGAGGATGCTCACGAGGACAAAGAGTTGTTGCTACTCTCCAGACATCCCTGCTGTACATCTCAGTGCCTTTTGGCTTTTTGTACACAATTCTGGTCTGTGCATTTCCAGTTGCTTTTTCTTCTCTCTCAAACCATTTCTGCCCTCCCTGCACACAAATTTATAGGGCTGGCCAACACCTCCTCATCCTTGTGGACTGGGTGAAAAGGTGCTCTAGTCCTCTGTAGCCCCTGTTTGCAGGCACTGGAAAGTGTCTCCTTTCACAGGTAATAACTGGTTTGTTTTTGAGTCCCTCAAAAATGGGTAACTTGTTTGCATCTGTAGTGTGATCTTCAGTACTAGCCTGTATTTGATCCATTGTCAGCATAAACAAATAATGCTCTAGTGGATTCGTGGATGACGTTTCCACTTAGATGACCTTCTCAGACCAGCATCTCCGAAATGTACTATCATTTTACCCATGCTTCTGAGTCTCTTTGAGGAAAATAGAAACTCCTGAGCTGCTTAGATTCCTTCCTTTTCCTCTGTCCCTTTCTATCTCCATATTCACCGCTCCCCACCACCTTCTTACCTACCTTCATTTTGTGTCTTGTCTCTCAGTCTCTCCTTGGTTCCAATCTTCAAGTTTGAATGTCTTCAAGCTTGGTTTGTTTTTTCTTTCTCTTCTTCTAGCAAATGGTTTGATTGTTGTTGCTTTGGAGATAAAGAAACTTGGGGCAGATGCTCAACTTTCTCACCTTTGAGTTTTGCTACTTCTCCAGGGAGAGCTCTGTGACCTATTGACCTACAAGAAGCAGTGAGTTCCTGTTGATACTGCTGTATTCTAACACTCATTGGGTACTTTCATTGTGGTGGTTGAGTGGCCATAGGGAAACTGTGACACTACAGTTTTGTCCTGAGAGTTCATTGTCTGGTTGCCACCTATCAAATGACATAACTTGGGGCTTAGGAGAATTTCCAAAGGACCATATGCAGTGTAGGATCAGTTAAGAGATTCTCTGAGATGAGCAAGAGAAGAGAACCAGTTTCCTATCTGCCTCCACCCCTCAGAGATGAGCTGGAGGCAGGTGTTCTTTTGGACCAGCTGTGTAGAAAACTCCAAGGGAGGGGCTTCATCCACATCTGACTCTTATTGTTCTGAAACCTTAGGACAATAATCAGATGATTTTGCACAATACATTTGAAATTGGCAGTAGCTGTTTGAAAAAGCTGTCTGGGAATATCAGTAGCTGGTGCTCAGGGCTCTCGGAGTCCATGGGAAGTTGCAGGCACTCTGTCCAGAGGCCTGTGGCAGCTGAGTTATTATTTATTGTCTCTCCTGAGGAAAGGGACTAGACGCCTGCACCCACTTGACTCATTGTCGAGGAAACACATGTTGGACATCTGCTATGCCTGTACCGTTCAGCTGGCTGTGTGTCTGTGCTGTCTGGCTGGTGGAAGAGCCTTTCTTATAACTTGATGGCACTATGTCACAGACCTCATGGCTCATGCCCTTAGGCAGACTTAGAGTTTCTCACCCTCTGTCCTCATCACTATGATTCTCTTCACATGACCTAACCTCCACTCAGATGGAATAACAAATGTCTCACACATGAATCCCTTCCCACACTGTCACCGTGCCTGTGGTTTTGATGTTCTTGGATGCCTCTTAGTCCTTCTCCATACCCCCTTTTCCCCCATTTCCCCTTTCTCTGTCTCCAAGTGTCTCAAGATTTAACCCCAACCTCTGGCCTCTTCTTGTCTAGATCTCTTGCTTGTGTTGTACCAGTCACCTGGAATGAGCCCTCTTTCTTCCTCCCTACCTCTCTTCTCCAAACTTAATGACTGCTCCCTGAACTTTCCTTTGAGCTCTTGTGAGAAAAACTATATTTTTTTCTGCTAACTTCCCATACCAGTTAACTTTAAATTGGACATTGATATATCCCCCTTGTCTTGCACATATATATTTCTTTACCCCACAACCTGATGGTGAAGCAGAGCAGCAGTCATATCTTATCTGCCTTACACCCTAGAGTAACTAGTGTATTGTAAGTGTTTTATAATGGATAATAAATAAATGAAAAGATTAAGCATCAAGTTTGGGTGCAAAAGACTGGAGGTGGGGAAGGCAGGGTCATAGCTTTGCTCTGAGCCGAGAAGCCAGATGTGCACGTGAACAACTGTTTCCATGTACCTCCCTAATCCTCCATCCCCACTGACATCCCCTCATCCCCTTCCCCCATCCACATCCTGAGACTTCCAGGATTATATTTCAGCTGTGGAACAAGAAGGCCTGGTACCTTGTGATTTAGGAATGGCACGAAAGATCAACTGGGGACTCAAACATGCGCTTTATTCTTTCAAAATGTATTAGACTATATATTAAATCGAGTAGTTAGCAGTTAGCAATCTTTATTTCCATCCCAGTTCAACTGAGAAGTAATAAAAAAAAAGAAGGAAAAAAATATCCCAACTGGAGAGAAATCTTCAGGCGACTCTCAAGACAATATTATTTTTTTAAAAGTGATGTCAATGACATAAAACAAAGAAAGAAAATCTGTGTGGCTGCTTAACAGTTTCACATTTTTGCCTTCCAGGAGACGGAGCTGTTAGATCTCAGCCTTGTCAAGGATGCCAGGTGCGGGAAGCATGCCAAGGCTCCCAAGGTAGGAAGCAGAGTGGTGTGCATATACCAGCTGCTGCCTTGATTATTTATCTGTGTCATGATATCAATTAATCGCCCCAATTAAAAGTTCTTCTGTTGTAGATGTTGTAAAACACAGAAGCCAGGATGCCCTAATCACTTCCACTTTTAATGAAAAGATGGAATCTGTGAATGAACAAATGGACAGTGGACACAGGGTTTTATGTTAAACCCTCTAATTTTATTTTTGCTTGAGAAAAAAATAACAATGCTGAAATAACAAGTTAAGGATCCCTAACTGGAAAAATTTAACATCCAAAATACTCTAACATTAGAAGCTTTTTGAACCCCAACTGGACACCATGAGTGGAAAATTCCATACCCAACCTCATGTGGTGGGTCATAGTTAAAACACAGGTGCAGTAAAAATATGGTACAAAATTCTTTTCGCGTTATGGGAATGAGATGAAGTATAAACAAATTTCATACATGAAACAAATGAATTTTGTATTTGGAGTTGGGCACCATCCCCAGGGTAACTAATTATGTATCTGCAAATATTCCAAAATTGGAGAAATCTAAAATCTGAAACTGTTCTTATCCTAAGCATTTGGGATGAGGGATACTTAACCTATACTGGCTAACTTTAAATGGTTAAGATGTGGTTGGAATTATTTGGAAAACTGCCTTTCAGCCTCTTAAGCATAAGTGAAGTAACCTTTAGATAGGATGAATGAAGATTCTCTATAGCTCAATTACTATACAATTAAAATAATTCTATCCATGAAGCTAAAACATGTAGTCTTTTTTAATGAAAGTGTTACTAGTGAAGACCAGCATACCTTCAGATCAACCGTGCAAGATCTTGTTTATTATTCTGGTTTGCAAAACTTGCTGAATAAATATTCAAAGAAAGGTTTGCAGTTCATGTATTTTTTGAAGACTAGTGTTGAATGGAGACAATACATACTTTTTAGCCTGGCAGAGGTAGTAGCAGATGTGTTGACTTGCCATCACAGTTGAAAAGCATTCTTTATCATATTTAAATTTTAGTTCTTTCCATGCTTCATTTCCAGCAGGGTATGTATGAGCAAAAAAGGTAAGTACAGTTGCCATTTAAGAGCACGGTGCCTCTTTCCATAATTGATATGAAACTAGTGATTTTCTTTTCTGAGTGCCTTCCCACAACTTTGTTTTATCCCTTAAAAGTCAAAATAGTGTCTTTGACATCCAAAATGATCTGTTGCTTTGGAGATACGAGAGAAAAAAAATATCTGGAATGATTGATTCTGCAGGGTTGGAACATAGGAGTATCTGTGTGCTAGCAGATTCTGTCACAGGGCAAACATACTGATGATGATGTGGGGCTAAAAGGGTCAGAATAATGTATGGTAAGATACAAACACTAAAAACTTTTAGAAAGAGAAGTTAAATGCATTTCAAGAAAACTTCTAAAAGTGTTTCACTGGACCTGCTCTATTACTTTTCATCTCCTAGCAAAAGGGAATTTCGATGGTTTATTCTTTCAGCTTATAATTAATGCTTTTTCAGTTTGTTCGCAGTTTTCAGTGCAGGGAAGAATCTTTTTTTTACTCTTCTCCCAACAGCATTTCAACCAAGTTTCACATAAACTTGTTAGTGCCGAGCACCGCAAGATATCGAAAACTTAGCAATGACGTTTGTCTTTTAATGCAAGTTTATTAGCCTAATTTAAAATTTCATTATCAATATTGGGTAAAGACGGTTGTCTACACCACACCAGACACATGGAGAGTTTCACGCTGGAGTCTGTCTCTTTTATTGCAGTACACAGCTAGCTTCTCAGTTAAGTGTTCCGTTTATGGCTGTGGTTTGATAAATGGCTATTGAATGTTGGTAAATGAACAGGGTAGCATCTGTGCTCTGCTCAGCTGATAAACCACTGTGAGATCCTAAAATGCTTCTCTTGAGGACAGACTTTTAACACTCAGAGTACTTTGGCTTTGTTGTTTTCGTTAACGCGTCCGTTGAGGGGCCGCTTACTTTCTCTTGGCTTTTTCTCTTCTTCCTTTCTGGTGTGTAAGAGCCTCCTCCTCTTATGTTTTCAAACCTGGTCCTATGGAAGATTACCTTAGGCCTTCCTAAGTTTCATACTTCTTGCACACAGGCTCAGTGGTGAGAATGATAATAAGTACTTTATAGGGTTGCTATAAGGAATAAAGGAAATAATTCATTAGCTAAGCTTTCCTACAAGTTTTGCTTGGTAAAGTTTTCAACTTTACCAGCTCATGAGAACTGGAAAACTTTAAAAAATACTGCCTTTTCCCTTTCTCCAAAGATTCTGGTGCTACATAAATTTAATGAATATAGATGTGGTATGGGCACCAGGGTTTTGAAAGGCAAATTTGCAGCAAAATTAGAGCACCATTACCTTCACTTATGCTGATATTTAATAAACATTCACTAAATATTAGCTGCTGCTGTTGTTATTTTTTTTTCCATGCTGGAGATTGAAACCAGGGTATCCAGCGTGTCAGACCAGTGTTCTGCCACTAAGCTATACCCCTTGCCTCTCATTCTTCCTTTTTTATTATTTAAAATTTAAAGTCAGGTTTGCAGGCATCAATTTTCATTTCATTTACTTAAATTGGAATGTATTTAAGTTGACAAAGAAAGTCTCAGTTTAAACTGGATAAATAAAAGCACGGTTTACATGAAAGGTTTGGAATGTTTTACAAATTTCAGTGCACATGCTGAGTTGAAGCAAAGTTCCATTAGGGAGTTCAGTTAATGTTGTTATGGCTCAGCATCTCTTTCTCTCCAGAGTCTGGGCTCCCATGCATTGGAAAGGGGTCTTTTCCATCCTCAGACTCTGTGGGCTGAAAGAGGGAATAGTTATCCACTGGCATCTTGCAGCATGATTACAGTAGAATGCCTTCTTGAGGAAAGCACTCTGGAACTGGAAGACAGCCAGACAGGACACCATTAAGATGCCTGGAAGAAAAGCAGAACTTAGAGTAGAAGGTTGCCATGTCCAGCAGAGCTCTAAAAGTTCCTGGGGAGAAGGATGGTGGGAAGATGGAGAAACAAAGTTAAGAGTCAGAATACATAAAGCTGAGGTCAGGTAGACCCCTCTCTCCAGATGGTAGGGCAGAAACTGCTCAACCATCACAGTGCATTTATTTATACACTCCACCAGTTGATGTCACCTGACACCCCTCTGTCTGGCAACCTGTTTGCTTGGTTTGCCTCTGGCACTCTTTGTTTTCTTGACTGGCCTTGCTCCAGCCCCACACCTGTGATTGATCTTTAGCTTTAACCGCTCCCCACAGAAGATTAGAAAGGTGAAGATGTCAGTGTAGAGTGTGGAAAGCTGAGAAATGTAGGACTAACAGGCAGCATAATAGGACAGATTAATGCAAGACATTCTGAAAAGCTTCTAGTTCACAAAGGCAGAAAGATCATTTGTGGAGCAGGCATTTATCAAAATACCCAGGCACCCTGCAAATATTTATCTGTGTACCCATATTATTTTTGTTTTTCACAGCATCTCATTCCATTAAAACTCAACATCTAGTTGAAAATGAACTGTTTTCTATGCCTGCTGTGATTTGAAATAACATTTACAGGAAATGGAAGAAGCTTCCATGTGCTGTCCTGTTAATGAATTTAAATGTTGACTCCCAACACAAGACATACAACTCCAGATCTGTTTTTCTCTCTGTAGCCTTTGTTCAAGTAACCAATTCTGAAATTTCTAATTGAAAGAATATTGAGTTTTTTTTATACAAATGTAAAAACCAGAAGAAAGAAATCTTATCCTTTAAAGCCTAAAACATATTTATTTCTCACTTTTTTGCATCTTTTGTAGGATTATGAAGTGTGCGTAAGGGCAAAGTGCTGGGGCTTGTGCATTTTGTGCTATACCTTTGCACTCCCTGGATTGTCACTTCAAATGGTATTTTGCCTTAAAAAGTGTATCACTCTGATTTATCAGTAGTTTCTAATCCAGCAAATCCATTAAGTGGGTCACGTGCAGCATTAATGAAATGAAACTGGCTGGACCAGATTTAAAAGTATCAGTCTTGAGCACACCAAGTTGTTGTGTGAAACTTTTTTCATGTGCACAAATATATGTTCTGAGTTGACACACAAAGTGCGTTTTTCACTAAAAATGGAAGTGCTACTAAAAATGGTAGCATCTTCATCCTCTGGATTTGTCGTCTGCCCTGAGACCTTGAATGTGTTTAAAAGTAAATGAAGCGCTGTGGATACAGCTCAGCGGCACAGTGCTTACCTGGCAAGCACGAGGTTGTGAGTTCAATTCCTAGTACCAAAAAATTTTAAAAAAAGGTAGATGAAGTAAGAAAGTAGAGGTGCACATTTGGGTGTCAGCTCTGCCTTGAGTGTGCTTAAAATAACTGTGGCTTCTGTGTGTGCCTCTGCTACCTCCTCTATGAAATGGGAGTGAGAAGTACAGACCTGATTTTAGCTATATATTCTCTTATCCCTGAATTCCAAATTTTAAATCTAAAAGTTAATCAAGCCATGACTCCCCAGGTCTAAAATGGCTGTGGAGCCAGTTGGTAGAACCTAAAACTTTTTACTTAAATTGTATTGAGTCAGCTGAACATACAAAAAAGTCATGCCATTACCAAGGTAAAATGCTATGCAGATAGAAAGGAGGAAGGACTTATGTCAGACCAAACTTTGCATGTGACTTCTTGAAAACAGTTCTCAATTGGACTCCATAAGCAACAAATTCATGGTACAGCATTTCTCCCAACTTCATTACATGAAAGCTCTGTGCCGCCAGCAATTGGCATTCACTGATACACATGGCAATATCCTCAGAAAATATTCTTCAGTTTTACTTTTAAAGTGTTTCATGCACACAAAGAAAACTGCTTCATATGCTTATCAGATGACCAGTTCATTTCCATTGGTAAAGGACAGTTTATTTCTCATACCCAGTGTTAATTTCAATATGGATTCCTTGTACACATCTAGGTCACAATTCTAAATGGTGTTTAGCATCACAGGAACCCCACAAGGCACATTAGAGTAAAATTAATTTTTAAAA
>RJWT010038242.1:0-12911 GCA_004365215.1 Cuniculus paca
GATTCATTGCTCTAAGTGTCACATAACTGATATTTTTAACAGGTGGCATGTTTCCCCGTTTATATGTAAATTATTCCCATGTGCTTTGGTTAGAGAAATGGAAATTTTTCGAATGTTCTTAGTCTGTAAAAAACAGGAGAGCATCATTCCAGAATATAGAAAAACAGAAACATTTCTTAGGATTTTTTGCATTAAGGGCTATAAGCAACTTCTCAAATTTCAAATGTAATCTTAAGAAACCGTTTTAATGTGTTTAGTCTTTCTTATCAGAAAGTCTTTAAGGTATCAAAGTATATTTTACCCAAATATTGAGTATTGTATAAACATGCTCCCAAGCTTCTAGCTATCATTAACCTTTTTTTTTTTTTTTTGCGGGACCAGGAATAGAACTCATGACCTTGTGCTTGCCAGGCAGACACTTAGGCCACAGAGCTAAATCCCCAGCCCTTATCATTAACCTTTGATGGTACAGGTTGAATATTTCCACACTAGCCAGTATCATACAGGAGGGCCAGCATCTTTCACACCCTTGCTCAGTTCTTTTCTGAAGAGGCCACTGCAGGCTCAGGTGCTTTGAAGTTAATAGCAGGAAACCTCTCCAAAACAAACATTTAAACTTTTTCTATTAATGTCCTTAAACCATGTTCACATAACAAGTGAAATCATCTCTTTGTGTAGTGACATTGCAACATTGTAATGAATCACACCTATCCGTTGACTCCAAGTTACTGAGAATCACCACATGGTTCGCATGAATTAAAAATGAGATGGATTTTGAGTTTTCCTTTTACTGAAGAATATAGTAAATGGCATAATGGATGCATATAGTCAAACTTCTTTTCTTAATGAATATTTTTCTTTAAAAGATGTCAATATTTTTCTTTAAAAGATGTCAATAGTCTCATTAGAAAAGGTGGATCACATGAGGGATTTTATTAGTAGACTCATTTAATGAATGAAGTCACTGAGGTTTGTAGCTCCCTTACGAGCCAAAGCACAGACCTATGATTTGTTTTAATATAGGTATTTTTGGTGCATGGACCTTCTCTTTCCACCTGTGTTATCATGAAGGAAACATTTACTTTTTAATAAAAGAAACTCCCTTTCCCGGTACCATTCCTTAATTTTTCTTTTCTCAGGTGTCATAGCTCTTATGTTGTGACTATGATGTTTTGCTCATAGTATGAATGCAATGAACATTAATATTCTTTCATTCCCCTGAATTTGGCTATCACCCCAGTGTGACTATCCCAGGAGAGAAATGAAGGTTCCTTTGACTCCCTCCCTAACTTTAACTGTTTATGACAGAAGAAACTGAACAAAGGCACCTGGCGTCTGGGAGAGTAGCCTGGAGTTATGACATTACATGCAAAATTTTCACCACCTCCAGTTATGTGTTAAAAGTCTGTTTTCTGATCCCTTATTACTCTGTATTTATTTTTCTCCAAATTGCCTTGACTCCTCTTTTACAAATCTCTGTTATCTGCTTGCTGTAGCTTGAGAAACACATTTTTAGCTTATAAAGAATACTTTCCCCCAGCACATTTGTATCGAAATGAAAAAGGTGGTATACCTCTCCAACTTATTTGCATGGCTCACACCCTCTGTGTCTTCACCCCGTAGTACCTCACTGTAGCATCTCCCCCCCATCAGATTGAATCCTACTGTAGTCTCCATGTCCAACCCCACTGCCACTGAAGTCCCCTGCTAAATGTTTCTCTGCTGTGCTTGGTCACTTTCTGATATACCTTAAAAACTACATGTTTGTTTGATTATTCATATATCTCCAACCAGAATAGGAGCTGCGTAAGAAAAGGATTTTTATCTGTTTTGTTTTCTAGTCTATCTCTAGAACCTAGAATAGCATTTAGCATATAATGGTTGCTCAACAAAGATGTGTAGAAAGAAAAATGGAAAGATGGTCTGCAAAAATCTGCCACCGTGTATGGTTTGGTTCCTAAGGCTTTTGTCTCCCGTAAAGCTGGGTTCATGCTTTCTGCAGCCACCACTAATATTTCATATCAAATCGATGGAATTTGTAATGAGAGGTCAGCCTATCACTTGACCTTTGCACCTGGAAGATCGGAACCCAGGTACTCCTGGGCTCTTCCTTCTGTAGGTTCTCATTTCTGTAATGCATTCGCGGCCTTGTGGGTTTATCCTCTCCTTCCTTTAGCTGACTTCATTTACAAATATAGCAATGCCGATCTATGTTTAGCATTGTGTGGATGCAGTGTTTATTTTCTATATCTCTACATGGCTATTTTAGCTTGTTCTGTAATTAAATAAAATGCCTTGTTCTCTCTATATGTCAGTAACTAAAAGAAGGGTACACTGCCTATGTTGGTAGATTACAGTGCTTATATTACCTCATGGGACATACATTAATAGACATAAGCCTACTGAGAAAATTATTTCTGAAGTATATTCTACAAACTATCTTTGCAGTTTCAATTCCTGACAAAGTAAAAAGGTCAATCACAATCTTTAGCTCTACTCAGTGTTTTTACTTTGTTTTGTTTTGTCTTTTGGTGTGTGTGTGTGTGTGTGTGTGTGTGCGTGTGTGTTGATGGAGATGGAACCCAGACCCCTTCATATGCTAAGAAGAGTCTCTACCACTGAGTTATAACCTTATCAGCTCAGTGTCTTTTGACTGACTTTCGGATACCCATCCAGTTACCAAAGATAGCGTATTATAATCCTAGATCTTAAGGGCCTGAAATAGTCAGGAAACAAAACTCACCATGTGATATCATGGAAATAATGCCTACTAATACAGGGGGAAAGGAGGAATTGCAAGTTTATGCAAAATCAGAGCCTGTGGTGTGATTAATTGTTATTACAATATTGCTTTGAATGGTATTAATGGCCTATTTGGATAAAGGTATAAATTATAGTCATACCAAGTTTAATTTTAGAATAGTGTGTATTTTAAGACTAGATTGAGGAAAAATCTTTATGGTATGTGTTTACTCTTGGGGAATCTTGAGATGTAGAGAACAAGGAAACCAGGTCAAAGACTTTGCTGTCTGCAAATAGTTCATTTATTTCAGCATTCTGCTCTTACTCCTTTTGCTATTTGACAAAGGTTTAAAGGTTTCCGGAGATGGTGCTTTACTAAGGTTTTGTTTTTCAGAAAACTATCTCCTGAATAATTTAAAAATATGATGCTATTTTTATGTTTACCTGTTTTTTTCCTCCATCACTCCTTTTTTCCCTTCTCTCCTTCCCTTCTTTCTTTACAAAACATTTCAAAAGTTTACAAAGAATACAAAAGAAATAAGTTTATAAAATTCAGACTTTAAATGGGCAAGATTAGGTGAAAGGAACATAGATATTCCCATGCTAAGGGCTATTGTAGTCCCTCCGAAGAAAAC
This sequence comes from Cuniculus paca, assembly GCA_004365215.1. Taxonomy (NCBI): domain Eukaryota; kingdom Metazoa; phylum Chordata; class Mammalia; order Rodentia; family Cuniculidae; genus Cuniculus; species Cuniculus paca. The sequence goes on from RJWT010038242.1 coordinate 3,378, forward strand.
ATATTCTCCTGTGAAATACAGTTTGGATAAAGAACAGTGAGTGTTGTGAGATCCAGGGTCTTGATCCCTACTTAACAGCAAAGCCAGGTTCCCAAGGCAAGGATGAGCTGCCCAGAGGTCATTTAATCTCTCTAAGCCTCAGTGCTCTCCTCAAAATGTGTCACCTTCATAAGGTTCCTGTGCTGGATAAATGACAACTTCTTGGTGCGCTGTACCACTAGTGTGTGCTAAAGATATACAGAGAGAATGAAAGATAAATTGAATAAAATCTCAAAACTAGAGTACCTATATTCTATCTATATTCTAGTATTTATACTCTAGTTACACTCTAGTATTTATAAAATTCAAAATGAAGGTTAGGAATTAAAGGAAAATTCTGCCAAGAACATAAGAGGAAGTCTACCTCAAGTGTGCAATCCTGGAGCACTCTAATGTATCAAACTCTACCCATCGAAAGAGTTTTGCATAGTCAGAAAAGTGAAAAATGGGCTACTTTTTACATGAGATTCTGTAGAAAGCCTATTTTGAATTATTGATCGAGGACAGAATATGTGAACTCTGGAAACCAGCCAGAAAGTACATAAAATATTAAGAACAGTGTTAGAAAAGTTAAAGATCATTCTGTATAACCACCGAAAGAGAACCATGCCCCTTCCCTTGCAAACAGCTTGAAATGACCAAGGCCCCCTAGAACACAATTGTCACATTGTAATGAAGCTTGGGCCCTCAAAACACTAGCTGGGAACAGGCCACAGTCCTTCATAATGACATCTTTTTCTAGGAGGAGTGAGGATTAGGGACAGATAGAAGTAGAGGAGGAGACAAGGATTTGTTTACATACACACATTGGAATTTCAAATGTCATCATGCCAAGGACCACTTTTGCCTGAAAGAACTGAGTGGACTGTGATGGCTGATGCAGTTTGCAGGGGCTTAAGAGTCTTTAGTTTTTCAACAGTTTGGGGGTACAACGTCACAAGGAGAACAACCCCTTAAATTTATTTCCACAAATAAATTTACCTTTGCCCTCTTATACCTTCATCCTCTCAGAAGTTTAGAACAGTACCTGCTGGGCAAATTTAAGGTCCTGAATTCGATTCCCAGTACCAAAAAGAAAAAAAAAAAAGACGTTTAGACTAGAAATGCATTCCTTCAGAGTGTTATTCATTCTTTGTTTTTCTTACTTTTACTGCATCATTCTAAATTACCATGTTGAACATAGAAACAGGATACTAATTCCCTGTGGTCAAGAATGACTGACCTCAAACTGGGTAAAGTTCTGACTTCTAGTTATTAAAAGTATTCTGACTTAGTAAACTCTTGTTTAATAAATCAAAGACAAAGAAAGCATTCCAGTGTGATGCCTAGAGGGGATCCAATTGACTTCCCAGCCCAGTTTCAGCAGTGGTCTATTGTGTACCTTCCCTCATGGAGATTTAGAATAGAAGACATCTAAGGAAAACTGCCAAGCATAGATTAGAAATCAAAACCTTTCTGAGTGTTTTTATTCACAGTACTTTAGATTTACCATCTAGTTGGGACTTTCCAAGTGCAGCCTTCTTTCTTGTGGGTGTTTCTGAAAGTATCGTGAGTATAAACTTGGAGTTTGGAGTTAGACTGGAGGGGACCTTGACTCTGTCACTTGCCATCGTGGCAATTTTTGGCACGTTAACTTCTCTAAGCCTCAGTTTCCTTCTCTCTAAAGTGGAATGGTCAGCTGGTATGGTGACACATGCCTGTAATTCCAGCACTCAGGAGGCCAAGGTAGGAGGATCGCAAGGGGTTTGAGGCCAGCCTGGGCTGCATAGTGAGACCCTGTCTCAAAAAGACTAAAATAAAATAAAATAAAATAAAATAAAATAAAATAAAATGGAGTGGTGGTGATGATCACAGCACCTGTTTTGTGAGGTCATTGTGCAGATTCAAGATGGTGACTCAGGTCAGGCACTTAGCAAAGTGTCTGGTATGTTACAAGCAGCTGGTAAAATTAGCTCATATTCTCAGAAACAAGTTGAGGCAGACTTGAGACGGTGGTACAACATAAAGAGCACAGACTTCGCATTACTCACTACCACTCACTAGCTTTGTGGCCTCAAGTTCTAAGGCTCAGTTTTTTTTTTATCTCTAAAATGGGGACAGTAATAGCTGTTCTGCAAGACTTTTGTGAAAATGTCATGATGTGGTTTCTCATAACTTCTAGATCCTGGGCTTGTGTACAGGGCGGGAAAGCAATACCAGCTCTCCTTGGAGCTAATGTGTGTCATACCTAGCATTACACCAGGAAGGTGACAATTGCTGGGAGAATAGTGCCTAGTATTATATTCTATACTTTTCTCTTCTCTTTATTTGTGGCAAACTTGATGCATGGCAAAGCTCTCCATAAGAGTCTGCTAGAAAAAAGAAAGCTATAATTATTTTAGGAATTTCAGATTCTCTAGGTTTCATATTATAATACTTTGCCTTTTATTGATTAAATAATAATTTACTTTACTGGACCTAAAATATTAAATACAGTTTATTATGCCGTGCTAATCTTTCTCAGTTTGTGGCATAAAATAATTTTAATATCTATTTGAAAAATCTTATTAAGCTTTCATTTTAATGTTGCTCCGAATGTTATATAATATTCAAAAGTACATGTTCTTTCAGAAATGAGTCCCAAAGAACTCCCTGTATCCAGAGCTAGGCTGTAAGAATGGAGACCAACAGTTGAGAGGTGTTTCTGTTATAAATCTTACTACTGTTTTTGAATTTCATGGAACACCTATTAAATCACTTAGTAGCGAGATTATGAGGAAGGAGCCTGCCTACTCTTTACAAAGCTAGTGGAAAGTTACTCCCTGGTGCTTGGGAAAAGTGATCATAGAAGTGTGCACTGTTGGCATGGCAAATGTTTTCTTTTGGTGGAATGGCGAAGACTTGAGACAGGATATTTTATTTCTCACCTCCTAAAATTTCTTTCCCGATTTTCTATGTCGAGAAAGAGTGAAATAGTCACCATGCCTAACAGTTGGTGCAACAGTTACATGGGGATAGGAGAAAGAGAGAGACCCAAGGACATAGCAGAAAGGTAAACACATGGAAAGAAGACATTGATTAAACTACCTCCTGCTACAAAAATTCTTATTTCCAAATTTGACACAAATAGAAGTACATAACCGCAGTAGAGCAGTATCTGTTGGAAAAACTTGCTTAAAACATATAGCCCTTGGAAAACCATTAGGCTAACAGAAATTCTAAATGTTTCCAAATTTTTAATGAACAAATAGTATATTCTTGAAAAGTTTTTGGAGTTGACAAAAAGAAAGTCAATTTTACAATTTATTGCATGAAATAGACTTAACTGCAACCATAAATCTTTCAACCAATCTTACTATTAAATAAAGTGATAAAATTCTAAGTACCATATTGATAAATTGAATCTTATATTTTGTTAAAAGATTCATCTTATTGCAAACAAGGTTGGTTCTATTAATGCACACATGGTTTATTGCTAGGGAATCTGCTTGTAGAATCTATCATGTTAATGAATTAAAAGAGAGAGCCATAGGCAATGACAGATGCCAGAATGATGTTTGACCAATATTTAATATCTACTTGGTACTTCTTTAAAAGGGAACACTAAGATACTGAGGCAGTGGAAGATTATGGCATCTATCTCAGTGGCCAAAGATGTTTACAAATTTGGGTCATTTCTATTAAAGGCAACGTAATTATAAGCACTATGATAAAATATAGAATTGTAAGCATAAGTTTTTGGAAAGTTAAAGTCGGTAACATAATTTGAAACATGAAACATGGAACATAAAGTGACTTTATAACTATTTAGATATCTAGTGGGAGGGCCAAAGGAATTAGTTGAAAGATATTAGAAATGCTGTGGAGATTTGGTTAAGATGGCCAACTTATCAAGTGCATATAAGGAGTTCATTATCTTTTCTATGAGAGAGTAATACACAGTCAAAAAATAAAATACCTTTCTAAGTAGCATAATATTCTAGGAAACATGTTATCCTTATATTTCTCCATGAAAATAATAGTAACATTTTTATGAAGACAATAAATCTGCCCTTTCTTATTAATTCATTATTTAATTAATAATTACTCATAGTCAATGCTGACAAAGTTTATTTTTTATTTTAATGAAATATTTCAAAAATTTAAAGGAAGAAATATTACAAAAATTAAGAAAATTTAGAAAAGAAATAGTAGGTAAAAGATACATAGATGTAGAAAAAACATTCCAGAAACTACATTAAAAACTGTAAGGATTACGATAGTGGTTTGGGTGAAGAATTAGATGAAGGCCATTTGAAAAAGTAAAGATTCAAAATAAAACATCTGTGTGTGTGTGTGTGTGTGTGTCAGTGTGTGTATGCTTGTGTGATTAAAATTGCTTTTTATTCATGAGTAAAGGACTGGCTATTCGATAAGTGGTATTCAGCCAATAGCCAGTCATTTGGGAAAATAATACAGAGATATCTTTTCTTATATCTTACTTAAGAATATGTATGTATAATGTTTTAATTAGAAAAAAATAAGATAGTTTATTAAAATGCAATATATACTAATACCAATAAAATGTAATTTAGTTAAAGTTGCTAAAATAAAATATGAGTGAACATGTGTCTTGGTTACTTTTCTCTCATTGCTGAGACAAAATACCTGATGCCCAAAATGAAAGAAGGAAAGGTTTATTTAGCTTACAGTTGTTAGAGGTTTCATTACATACTCAGCTTGCTCCAAGGCAGGGTGGCATGGCTGAGGGGCAGCTGTTCATGGTGGCTACAAGTGATGAGTGAAAAGGGCAAAAAGAGGAAAGAATGCCTCTTTCCCTCCCTTATATTGTATGCCAACTACCCACCCCTGGGTGGTTGCAGCACTCACACTGCCAGTTCCAGCACTAAACAATGAACCAATCACAAGTGCTAGACTCAGCCGGCCACCGTGAAAAGACCTGCCCCCCATGCCTCATGAGGCTTTTGGGGGGACATTTAAACACAAAGCATAACATGTATTTGAGTTTTTAAGATAGGGAAGGCAATCCTAGGTACATCATCAGACCTAGAAAGTGTGAAGAAAATGTCTGAGAGATACATGTACATTAGAAACAAATATTTCTACACATCAAAATGACAACAAATAAGATATAAAGAGAGGTAGCATACCAAGGAATCTATGTCCAATATTGCCAAAGGAGAATTAACTTTAATATACTACAAACTTTGAGAAATCAGTAAGAAAAATAAAATGATCATCCCCACAGAGAAATTCACATAATCAGTTCTTGGAAAAAAAGAAAAAATGCAACTTGCCAATAGCATGACCGAAAACATTAACTATTAAGAAATGCAAATTAAGCAAGAGTGGGCCAAGATTTTCTCTAATCAGTGTTATTTTTTTTTTAAAAGCCACAGCTAGGTGTTATAAATATTGATCCAAGTCAGGGTCTTCTTACTTATTAACAGTGAAAGATCCGAATAGGCTTTCTAGAAGACAATTCAACAATAAATAAAAACCTGAAAAAATTATGTTCTGTGAACAAGAGATTTCACTTCTTAAAATTTATCCTAGGGAAATAGGAATTTGAAAAGATTTAACTACATAATTGTTTATTATAGTGAAAAGCTCAAATTGAGCCAAAAAGAAAAGAAAAAGAACCACACATACAAAAATAGGGACTGGTTTCATATATCAAGGTAAATGCACCTGGTAGACTACTGATGCACAGAGACAATTTTAAGATGGTGGTTATTCATGATATTTCAACTAAAAAACATTTAGGATACATAAAAGTTCATTTAAAAATAGAAGTCATGGGTCAGTGATTTAGCTCAGTGCCGTAAGTGCCTGCTTGGCAAGTGTGAGGTCATGAGTTCAATCCTTGGTACCAAAAATAATAATAATAATAAAAATAGAAATCATATAGTAATTCATATGAAAATCTCTTGGAGGATATTTCTAAATATTGGCAGCAGCTATGGCTCTAGGTATTAGAGTTAATATTTCTATTCCCAGTGAAATGGCCTCTTAGAGACTTAGTTTCTTCACCTATGAAATCAGAGTCACACTAAATTAATCCCAAAGACTTTCAACAGAGGCATTTCATAATTCTGTGAGCAGTGATGATTAATAACCTTTACAAATGGTTCCTTTTTGTCCCCATCAAACTTTGTAGTTAACATAGTAAAACCAGGTTTATCCTGAGCTATCCTTTGTTTTAGTTAAAGTTTGCATCCCAATATTTGTTTAGAGATGGTGTATTTATATTGTGATTTTTCTCTTGCATGTGCCTCTTTTGGTGTGAATTGTGAGATAAAAGGTAGCAATGAAATTTGATGTCTCCCTGTAGAAATCTTAAAAACACAAAGGAAATTTGCTAATAAGTTATATACTATTTTTTGTATTTATCATTTAGAAACCTTTAAGCCATTCTTGTTCTGTATGAGTTTCTTTAATCAAAATCACACTAAGAAACAATAAGGGCTACAATGCTTGAAAAAAATCCTTTTGCTAAATTAGAGATTTGTATGTGCCCTAAGAATTGGTGGAAAATGCTTCTGTTTCTCTTTTCTTATTAATGTCACTCTCCTATTTTTGACTAATAGTAAAACTGTCTGAAGAATGATAAAGTATATCTCAAGTGGTTAGTCAATACCTTGTTGTGATAGTGAAATTAAAGGAAAAACTCAGTTTTAATTCACTGTTAAATACTCAACATTTCACAGTGGTTTTTTTGAGGCCACGTACAATGGGAAGAAAAGTGGCTTTTTGAAAATGCTTTACCTCCTTGTTGCTTAACCGGGCAAATGTCATGAGCTTCCAAGAGGGAACATATTTTATTTGCCTTACACTGGCGTAGGACTTGCCCAATTACTGCTATTTGTTTAATGTTGGTGTTGACATAGTACTTTTGCCCCAAGGAGCTCCAGGTGCTTTATAAAATTAGTTCGCAATTCAGGTCCCAGCATTTATGCCTCAGAGTGCATACTGAAAACCATAATGATCTGAGGAACCTACAGTCACCCCTAACTCAAATTTCTGTTTACTAAGTCAAACAAGACAAGTATGCTGAGTTCTCTCCAACAGCAAAAACTCACCACAGAAAGTTCTAGTGGGGCATGCATAGAAGGTTCTCTCTTGTTTAACTAGTTAGATTCCTAGGTAAAAAATTTACCACCCACTCTACTGAGCCAATCCCTACTACACTCTGCTCTAGGACCCACACCTTCCTTACTAAGGAACAAATTTTCTTTAGGTGTTTGTTCAAATAAATTTTTCTTAATAAAACAAAACCCATTGAGCCCAAACATTCTGTATCCTCCTTCTATATTAATATCGTCTACTACTACACATGTATCTATCTAAAACACGTATCTGTTGTGTCTTTATTAATGTTCTACACCCTCTTACCATATTGCAGTTTTTTTGTTTTTTTTTTTGCGGCACCGGGGATTGAACTCATGACCTCGCGCTTGCCAGGCAGGTGCTTAGGCCACTGAGCTAAATCCCCAGCCCCATATTGCAGTTTTTTTAAAGATAGACTATTTGTACTTGATACTTAATTATAAATCTTTAGTATTTAGCAGGAGTGCCTGGAAATTAATAGGTGTACGGTAATCATTTGTTGAATAACTGAATATATGCATGCATGAATGCATGAATCAGTGAATTTGTCCTAGTAGTACAACAAAAAACAGTTGGATTCCCTTACTGTCAGTCATCTACAAAGGCAGCAGTGGGGGAAAGAGTAATGCAGCATTGAAGATTTCTACTACATTCCTTAATATTAAAAAGATCTATGAGATGAAATACAGTGTTAGAGTTTTCTCCTTTATCAGTAGCAAGCTGTAGAAACAAAATTTAAATTACCTGAAACAAAAAGTCAGTTTATTGAATCTTGAAATTGGATAATCCAAAAGTGCAGTTGGTTTTAATGGTTGCAAGACTTGTTTCAAGCCCTCTCAAAATGTGATTAGGGAATTAGTCTTGGTCTTTTGCTCTACATCTCTCTCTTTGCCTTTCTTTCTCAAACATTCCCTATGTGATAGCAAAGAAAGTTAAGGCAACACCAGGCATAATTCTGTCTCTAGCAAATGCAGTGAGATGAGCACATTTATCTCCCAAAGGTCCCAAGGAAGACGCTGATAGGACATGGACAGATTTGGATTTGATGCCAGCTATGAATCCATGGTAACTGACCTGGCCTCCCTGAATTCCAGCTGCTCTCATCAGTTGGGATGACGATTCTTTAAAGGAAAATTTGAGTTTTGTTATCAGAATGAGAGAGGAAGATATGGGACATATATATAGAGATGCACCATAACCAAAATAAAAAATAAAGGATATCTTGTAGCAATGGGGCAGAATACGCTATTAAATATTTTTACTTCCTTATAAGATCAAGTGACCACATATTTGACATCCTAATCATGTAAATTATATTTCAAAAAGAAGAAAATATTTGGGTTTACTTTCAGTGACAAAACCTCTCTGTAGGTTTCTCTACACAAGTAAGATATTATAATATAAATAAGTTTAAATTTTATCTATGTAAAAAGTTAATGTTCACTTGAAATTGTTATTACATAATTTCTTATCATTTTATAATTTTATCCTGTACATTACTCATGTTGACAAGGTGTTAATTTCTAGTTATCTTTTGTATTTTTAAAAATGAGACTACTTCAAATGTACTAGAAATTTTAACATTTTGTTTTCCAAATACCGGAATTTGAATTGTGTGTGTACTACCACTTCTCTTTCCCATAAAAGATTGATAAGTGGTCATAAATAAATATAGTTCACAGATAACAATAAAACTTCACTTTAAGCATTTTTACCTTTTTAATGCTAAAAGATAATTAACAAAGACTACAAAATTGAAGGCATTTGATTTCAACTCCTATTTACTTTCCTTTTCACTCCATTCATGAAATTGTTAGATCTCAGGAGAAAAATGAAAAAAAAAATACAAGTCAACATCCTCTGAATGGATAAACATAAACTTAAGACAAAGTAGTCAGAGTCAAAGTGTGGCATGGTTGGCATGAAAACACTACACTTTTGTGAATAAGGATATGCTGCATCTTATGAGTGAGACAGCCTGATGATAGCTTTGAGACAGGCCTTCTTACTCAGAATAAAGGTTATCAATTCAATACTGAATCAGTCATTGGGTGTGACTACATACCAAAGTATCCCCTTGGATTCTGGAATTGCTCAACTGAATCCAGTGCTCAAGGGAAAAAAATCTTAGAACAGGAGCATTTCTAAGTTCATAATATTATTAAGGTGCATTATTCTAGAACATGGTTCATCATTTTTTCTGTTCCTTTGACATCGTGAGTATTTCAGAACTATCCCAGGTAAGAGATGTGATATATGGGGAAAGGAGGCTTTCTTATAAAATCTTTTTCTTTTATTGGCCAGTTACGTTGGATTTGTGACTGGTATCCATTGAAAATCTATCCATATCCAATCCATTTGATAGGGATTGGTTTTTTCTTTTTCATTTCTTTTTTTTTTTTTTTT